>BLKR01003977.1:0-124445 GCA_011170035.1 Teleogryllus occipitalis
TGACGGGGCTTCTGGTCGAACAAAGAGGGATAAATATGAAAGAAAAACATCAGAAGGACTCCTGCAATAATGGCTCTGCACGCATGGACGCGACAACAGTGGGCAGCACTATGCACCAAAAATTAATGTGGGCTTTAATAGGTTAGTAACATTCGCCTTTTAAGTCAAATTTTCAAATTATTTATTATTTTCACTCTAAAATAATATTAAGAAAAATTTGTGATTAAAGAGTTTCTAGTTAATATTCCACTTATAATATATTTTTCAAAAATCAACTCACAAATCAATTAAGCTTTGTGCAGCTATTCAACATGATACGTGATTGGTTGCGCTACAATCCGAAAACTTCAGCTACAATTAGAGTGCTTAAAATACTACACCGCGCCTTTTCTTACTCGTTCATGTTATTCAGAATGGTCTTACCACTCCGAATCAATTTATTTCGCGAGTAGTCCACCTAAATAATTAATTGCTCCACAACTGCGACAACAGTTAATTAAAATCGTGATACGAGAGAAGATTTCCAAGAAAGCGCCCAGGCCTCGGTTGAAAAAAAATAAGCTTCGTCGTGCTGGAAACGCTCCTCCAATTTTGCCGGTTGTTGTCCCAAGTTTCCATTCTCTTTATCTTTATATATCTCCTTCGCCTCCTCAGTCGAGTGGCAAATTGTGCCCCCTTCGCCTCGCCCCAAAGCCATTGTTCGCTCAAGTGGCGAGCTGACAAGGAATCTACGCTGAAGCCGTTTATACACTGTCAGCCGAGGAAGAGCAGGAGGGAGTAGCTGCAGCGGCGACGGCATCGGTAGATGTGGGCGTGGCAGCGGAAGTGACATTCTTGGTGGCAGCGGAGGGGAAATGGTTGCGGAGGATGTAGCAATGGCAGTCGTGGGGTAAGTGTCGGAGTCGGTGTGTGTCGGAGTCAGTGAATGTCGGGGTCGAAGACGGTTTCGGAGACGGTGTCGGAGACGGTGTCGGAGTCGGTGTCGGAGTCGGTGTCGGAGTCGGTGTTGGAGTCGGTGTTGGAGTCGGTGTTGGAGTCGGTGTTGGAGTCGGTGTTGGAGTCGGTGTTGGAGTCGGTGTTGGAGTCGGTGTTGGAGTCGGTGTCGGAGTCGGTGTCGGAGGCGGTGTCGGAGTCGGTGTCGGATGCGGTGTTGGAGTCGGTGTTGGAGTCGGTGTTGGAGTCGGTGTTGGAGTCGGTGTTGGAGTCGGTGTTGGAGTCGGTGTTGGAGTCGGTGTTGGAGTCGGTGTCGGAGTCGGTGTCGGAGTCGGTGTCGGAGTCGGTGTCGGAGTCGGTGTTGGAGTCGGTGTTGGAGTCGGTGTTGGAGGCGGTGTTGGAGTCGGTGTTGGAGTCGGTGTTGGAGTCGGAGTCGGAGTCGGAGTCGGAGTCGGAGTCGGAGTCGGAGTCGGAGTCGGAGTTGGAGTCGGTGTCGGTGTCGGTGCCGGTGCCGGTGCCGGTGCCGGTGCCGGTGCCGGTGCCGGAGTCGGTGTCGGAGTGGGTGTCGGAGTCAGAATCGTGGTGGCGAATGCGATGACCTATCGATGGTGGTGTTGGTGTCGGTGGAGCTGGTGGCATCGCGGCACTGGTGGTGGGAGTGAAGGCAAAGGGGGCGGTAGTGTCGGTCTTGGTAGCAGTGTCGTTGACGATGACGGCGGCAGGCCGCCGAAGGCAACACATGTGAGTGGGATAACAGAGGGGCGGGTTGGAGAATGTAGGAGAAGAAAGGAGTCGGTGGCGGGGGCTGCTGGGGGAGTGGGGTTGGGCTGGCGAGGACGATGGGACGCGTCCGGTCCGGAGGGAAGGAAACACCCAGATCAGCTCCCGCGACGTCGCCGGCTGTTTGTGTATGCGCTGCACGTCCCGAGGCATCTCGCCAGACAGGAGACGTAACAGCGACGGAACCCGCCGCCTCCCGCGTCGATTTATTCCTCAATCCGGCTGAGATCGACTCTCACAGCCTCTGCGAGAGATGCTTACAAATTACGCGTTCGTTACTCTTTTCGATTGCAGGCTCGCGGCGAGATCTTCCGAGTTACTTGTATTTGCCGAACGAAGCAATAAAGAAGGAAAACAAGATCTCCGTCGATATTTTCTTGTCCTCGAAAATAAAAGTATTTGTCGTTCTTGCACGACGTACACTTGTATAAAAAAGACAAACCAGGAAAGAAATGCCCGTTGGAATGATATTTACAACTTTTACTAGAAAAACATCCTCATCGACGTCTTACTTACATATTGCTCTCTCAAAATTGTTTTTCGTGAATGCTCGCGTTGATGTGATGATGCATGTATAAATAAAATATCTTATATTCAGAAATTTATCATTTCAAGCTCTTGGAATATCTGCTGTGCATGCTGTATATCTGTTAATGGCTAAATGTGTGTCATATTTTATTCTCTTTGGGGACAGAAATAAAGATTGAGTGGGCCAAGAGAAGGTTTTAGCAGCAAGAACACTGATGCCAATGAAAAAAAATGTTCCTTCGGGGTCTCTGGATTCGCACCCTCCTTTTTTTGTAATATATTCCATACAACCGATGTCGTAGAATTGGATACAAGTTCTGAAAGTTCCTTCAATAGTTATGAAAGGAATTTAAACAATATTTATGACTGCGTAAGTGGCGAGTTTCATTCAAGCTCCTCTTTTGCCAGAGATCGACTTTTCGCAAAGTTTGCAATATAATAAATGCAATATTATAAAATATCCAAGCAAAGTGAGGGTCTTTTGCAATCGACCGTTTGGCTATTCGTCTATAGATTGTGAAAACCTTAGGGACAACAAAAAGCTAATTGAGAGGATAAACGATATTATATTCATAAAACAATGTGGATACGAAGTGGACATCTTCACCAAATTCGTTCTTTGATTCGCAGGTCTTTCCACGACAATATTAAATACCGTAAACGTGAGCAAACTGTCCGAAAGAGGATTTTTCGTGCGTCGCCTGAGGCGGGTGTCAGTGGGGTGGGGGGAGCCGGGCAGGGCAGGGAGGGCGGGAGGGGTAATCCATTGGCGGCAACATCAAGCCAATTGAGCGGGTGCCTCGGGGGTTTATAAAACATCAATGGATAGGGCGCCCCGCGACACTTGACACTCAGCCACTCCATCACCGCCCGCCCGCGCGAGGCAGGGCGGCGCGGGCGGCGCGGGCGGCGCGGGCGGCGCGGGCGGCGCGGGCGGCGCGGGAGCAGTTTGGGGGACTCGGGGGCGAGGCGGGGCGAGGCGGGGCGAGGCGGGGTTTTATTCCACACCAGTGTACTAAGTGCTCCACGGTATGGACCCCTGTAATAGATGAACACCCGCCATGCGTTTTGATCAGAAATCGGCGTACTCACAGTACAGACAGATTCTTTCGATCGAAGGGGATGAGCACGAAAAATGATGGGGGGTTCAATCGACAAAGCACTCAGGTTTGGAGTAATGGAAGGATGGGGCGTGCAAGATTGGCTCCTTGTTTATGGTATTTCCGCCTACCGCTGTCTTCCGCCTACCGCCGTCTTCCGCCTACCACCGTCTTCCGTCTACTACCGTCTTCCTGGAACGGATCGAAGTATTCCACAGTTATCGGAGCACCGACTATTGAATTTCCATCCAGACAAAGGCACCCAGCTCTTTAGGTGGTGGCTGAAAACTAGGACTCTCGGTTTACAATGCTTCAATTAATGTCTACTTGCGTTACGTGAGATAGAATATTTTATTTATTCGCATCACAGAGCGAAATGTCAATTCGGGACATTTTTGGAGATGAGAGAGGTTTTATTTTTCAGAAGAAAAAAATAAGTTATCAATTAACTCTCTGATTGAAAATTGTTTCTGCATATAGATTTTAATGACCAGCGGGCTTCTCATGTCCTCTTTCCCCGAAGATATTTCCTTTATAGAAGATAAACTATCATTTTCTTTTTTATTAAATTAAACGCGAAGGTAACTCAGGTGAACAAGCACAAGTATGTTATCATGGTATGTCATATACATCGAATGGGAAATCTGATTGTGAAGAACATGTCTATAAATAAAATTGTACTTAGATAGAACTTACGATACTTTAACTGACAGTTTTATGAACACGATAATGTCGCGCAAACTATCCTGCGATGTTTGCGAACGGTCTTTTGATCTATTTTGTCTACACACGAAAGTGCTCCCTCTCGCACGCATACACTATCAAACACTCGTACATGCCCACTCGTCCGTAGATCCACACACGGATTCTGCTGGAGAGTGAATAGATTCCACTCCGAAGCGAGCATACACTGACCCAGACGAATAGGAGAACACGAGAGACTTTGTAACACAATACACTACACACGCAATACACGCAATAAAATAATGAAATAACGTTCGTGAGCAAAACGTAATGAAGTCTTAGGATTACTTTAAGGAGAGACAAAATTCGCAATAGAATCATGAATTAATCCACCCTGCATGTAACAGAAAGAGTGAATCAATATTTGTTTTCATTTTATACCGTATAATCATTGCAGAGCAACAGTATTATCATGCATTTACAAGGCACATCAAGAACAAACATCTTAAATTTGCAAATAAAACTCTAAACCTACCAATATGTGCAATAATTACTTATAAGACATATTTTATATGTTTCATTAAACAATGAGTTCTCTATAGAAAACACAAAAACAAGATACTCGGTACCCATCTTGGGTTTGGAGAGAAACGAAACTAGTATGTAATCGTAGAACACACACAACTACTCAGCATCATCTGCCTGAATAGTTTCTAACATTTTCTTTACATCATTGGGTAGTTTTAAAGGAACAATAGTTTCCGAAACTATAATTTAATAAATATAAATCTCACTCTTAATACAAATTACATCATTGGGAGAAAACCGTTTTGTAACCATAGACGCACACTAGGCAGATGCCATGAATGCGAACTAACATTTTCCAAATTTTCTATAGCTTGTTTCACAAGATTTTAATTTTTTTCTAGCTCTATATGTAGTTTACTCATTAATCACTGAACATCTCTTAAACATAAATATAAATAAAACGGAGAGAAAAGTTCTGTTCGATACGTACGATAAGAAAAGCAATTAACACACAGCTCACCTTACATTTTAAACCTGATCATGAGGCCAATATCCAATGTTTCTCAGCACTGAAAAGTTTGTTTTGAGAATGCAGGTTATCATCAGGTTTTTTCTTCCGCTGCATATAGGTAAAATTCTTTTGCAGATAAAGCTGTGAGAGACGAATAATCATCGGCAAGATCTCTTTGACACGTATGTAAACTTTAGAAGTCGACTAACAGTTCCAAAAAAACTAATAGTGATGCTATAGAGAAATACTTTAATTGTTTTTGCAACGTTGAAACAATTTATTGAGATTATTATTAAAGATAAACCGGTAATACTTTTCCAAACAATAATACTCTGTATATAGCTTTATCTCAGAGAGTATTTTGTAAGTTCTGGTTATTCACTGTACGGGTTTCGGAAAGGGAGAAGAAAACAATCTTACATAAATCTCTAACAGTAAGTAATATATTTATGGGTTGCTATCGAGAAATTTAATTCTATATGAAACACACTAGACAAATTATATTCGAATGGACACATAACACATAGTTCTCATGACCTCCAGAACATGTAATTAAGATTTCCATTATGCTGTAAGAGGAATACGCAACCCTGACACTAATATTCAAGATTGCGTTAAAATTTCACAAGGTTAACTTTATTGCTCTTTAAGTTGTCCCATTAATAGGTACAAAGATGAACATTTTGTTGTCACATTAATGGAGTTTTTATCTTGTGGCAATAATGTGCAGTGAATGCACTAAAAATTAAATCGAATGGTTACAGGTGGTGGCGATTGATTGATTGATTGATTGACTGTTAGTGATTCCGAGCGCGTCAACTAATGAAGTGATTAGTCCCGTAAGTGTAGTGCATGTTTTCATCGGGCGGTGGCTGTGTTCTTCCCCCACTGGATGGCGAGATCCGATGTCGACCTTCCGTCGACTAGAGGGGTTCCCTAAACCAGGTATCTCCCACTAGCATGACAAGCTCTAAGCTCCCAACCGGTCTCCCAGAATATGTGGTAGTGTAGTGCATGTTATTGTAAGTGTGTGTGTGTAAAGGGAGGATGGGACAAGGAAGAGGAAGGACAGATCGCGCGCGGTCCGTGGCCCATTTGTTAGGGTGCTGCTCCGCATTCACTTGGCGTTGATCAGAGGAACCTGGGAAAACTACCGATCAGAGCAGCCGGTTGCTAGAATTCTCCTCCAGACAGCGACTGAATTCGACCTAGCTGACAAGCTAGTGTCGAAAAACCTGCTGCCGTCAGAACTCGAACGTAGGACTAGCCGGTCAGAGGCATTGCATTGACATCAGTTGATGCACTGCATCACTGCATCAGTTGATGACACATCTCCCGGTCATTTGTCATTGAGGTTGTAGCATCTCAAGAGATGCTTCCCGGCGCGACTTGTATGTCAGCACCGAAACTCATGTTTCAGGGAGGGAGGAACACCGCCACCTCTCGAGATATTACATAGACTACACATAGATAACTAATATCATTACAGTATTACATTACAAATTACTTATATCATCCAGGGCTTGGAAATAAAATAATCCATAAATCAGTAGATTATTGGTCTGTCAATCCACAAATAAATCTTCCAAAAATTATCTCGATCTTCATCTGATAGAACTCCAGAATTTATGGCACCATCAATAAATTTTCAACGTTTGATATATTATATCAACAATAAGAACAAGAATTTCATCGAGAGATTTGGTGTCAAAGTGAAAATATGCAGTACTCTGTTCAGACATTTGCTGCTAACGAATCTGCCTAGCGTGCGTGTACGGGTACGGTAAAATAAAACTCGTGAAGTACCACCAGTTCATAGAAAACAAGAAATGAAGTCAGTGCAGCGTCATTACGTTATTATGTAATAAATTTATTATACCAACTAGTGAAAAGATTCATTGAACAATCTAAATTACGTTTAAAAAATACTTTAACCTTCTCTAGCAAATGGTTATTCGCACAATAGCCTTAAAAGTATGATAATTAGAAGAGCAAAATTTCCTCCTCCAAATTTTCAATTGCAAACATTGACATTGGTTAAGATGGAATTGAAAACAATATGAAGTTCTAACTATATCAATGCAACATTTTAATGTGAAAATGAGAACTACTTTAATATACGTTCACCAAATCCATAAGGGAAGGCTAGGCGTAGATGAGTCGAAATTCGAAATAATTACCTAAAGTATAGATCAGATATCAGAATTGGAAGGAAAAATATACTTTGTAGCAAATTACACACAATAGAGAATTAATAGCAAATATGTTTCATTTTAATATTTGAAACACGCAACACCAATTTACAGGGAACAGAAAACAACTCATCATAAACGGTCTAGTAGTCCATAATTAACTTCCCCTTCTCATCGTCCTGCACTGTTCTTATCTTCACAAAAAATTCTCAAGCTCTCAAAAATGTATCTTGTAGGTTATTATAGCTCATGTTTATTTTCATTTCAAAACAATGTCTCCTAGGACAACAAAGGGACGCGACGCTCGGTACACAACCCATGTAAGGAACGTAACGAAACCAACCAAGCAATCAGACGAACACACTCGAGATTTCTGCAGTCTTTTCAAGAGCATGCGGCTTCCTCCACGGCGGCAATAAAAGTGTCTGCAGATATTGCGTCGCGCGCTGCTGGGGAGGTCGAGGGCTCATAAAGCACGCGGAGTGATTCACGCGCAAATGCAGACGGATCTGGAGAGCACTGACGTTCGGGGCCGCATATTGTGGGGTGATATTGAGCGAGGCCAGCCAGCAAGATACAGTCGTAGGCGACGCTACCTCTCCAGGATTCGCCTGGAAACGGCGGGTTGCAGAGACATCATCTGCGAGCTCTGGGTTAAAAATAATGCTGGACTTTAGATCAATTAACATACTACTGAATTTCCTGCCTTAAATACATGTATAACGAATGTATAACGTATGTATAACGTATGTGTAACGTATGTATTACGTATGTATAACATATGTATAACGTATGTATAACCTATGAATAACGTATACATAGTGTAACGTATGTATAGCATATGAACAACATATGTTACACATATACACAACATCTGCACAACATACATATAACATATAAACTAAGTTTAGGGCTTGAATATTTTTAGATTGCTGTTGTACTTAAGTCATGCTGGAGTTGAAATGCTTTTGTTGTCTATAAGAGTTTTATTGTTTCTGGTTGCCCAAAATGTTGACTCGGAGAAGCACATATATTCTGAATATAGGCAATTTATCCTGCAAAGTGTTTTTGCGTCTGCGTTGGCAAACAGAGCTGGGGTGAGATGGAAGTGCATCTCGAAATGCATTTCAGGTGATTGATAAATCCGTCATACGTTTACATCTGAAAGAGTAGATAAGTGGTTTGTGTCTCGTCGTGTGTGTTTTGACGTAATTTTAAAACTTGGTTAATCCAAGACATTTCAAAAAAGTGATGAAAAAATGTGCGTGAAGTGCAAATTTGAAACCATTAAAATATTTCCTTATTTCAGAAAATGCTACAAAAGTACGGACGGACGGAAGTACGTAGGAATGGTTGGATCACCGAGATCACTTTTCTACCAAACCGAACGAGACCTAGGAAACAATAATTTAACGCACGAGGTGCCTTCGGAAGTTCTACAAAACAGAAAACTGAAAACGGCAGTCGCCGTTGTTAGGTCATCGATTGCGACGACCAGGACAGAGAGAACAAGCTAGCAAAACCCCAAAAGCAAAGAACTACCAAACTAATATATGCAAAAAGTGACGGAAAATATTAAGAAAATTAAGAGCTCATATTCCAAAATATTGGGCACTTTCGGATTTCCCAAAATCGAAGGTGCTGTTGGCTTTAGTCCAAAGACAGCAACTTTCATCTTGAAAACAAAACTTCGCCTGTAATTGTTTTTGAATTTTCAAAAGAACAAAAAACAACAATAGAGGCCAGCATAAAATTAATCTTGACTACTGGGTAGGATGTCGTCTTTTTCTGACTTTTCAAATTTTTCATGACTTCAATCCCACAAGAAAGTGTATTCCCTTTTACCTTTTACAATCCTGAATTTTACAAAATAAAGGGTGAAATACTTTTCCTCAAGATTATTAATAAGACTTAAATAATGTATAGTGTGTAGTTTGGAGTTTTCAAGTATGTCAGATCATAAAATCGTTTGCTATCTTTTTTAATTTGAAAAAATCGTAAATTTGGTTTCGAAACTTTTATCTAGAATTAGCCATTATTTTGGAACCATTTTCGTTGACTACCACAATGCAAAGTTGTATTTTCTACGTGGGTGCTTTTAGTTTAAAATAAGAGCTTGTAGAACCCACGATTTCAGGAAATCAAAAGTCTAAAATTTAATACATAATTAGACTTCAATTTTCAATATGGATTGATAGTGTTTTGTTTGTTTTTTTAAAACTATAGATGGTTAGATCAGAAGCAAGAGACGGTTGATATAAAATCTTCCCCGTCAATTACGCCAGTGTTTGACAAGTTTTCATAAAAAAGTAATTACATTTAACAATTGTTTCATTTGATGTTTGAATACGGTCATCATCTTAATACTCCAAGCAAGATATATGGTTTTGTACAGTTTCTAAGATACTGTAGCGTTACTTTGGCGGCCGTGGGTGGGAGGAGGAGTGGAGGTATCGCATACCTGCGGGCTGAATAGCTTGGCGCCCCGGCGTTTTCTTCCTCTTTCTTGTCCTATCCGCTCCCCTTACACGCACACTTACACTAACACACTAACACTACCACATATCCCGGGAGACCGGTCGGGAGCTTAGAGCTTGTCCCGGCTGGGGCGATGTCCCGCTGGTGGGAGAATTCTTGATTAGGGGGAAACCCCGACTAGTCGACGGTAGGTCGGCGCTGGATCTCGCCATCCAGCGGGGGAAGATCACCTCCATCTCCCGAGAAAAAAACACGCACTACACTAACGGGAACAATGTCCAGAGCAGTTGACGTGCCCGGAAACAGGAAAAATCAATCAATCAATCTTTGTAAGCGACCAAGTCCCAGAATCTTTCGTGGAGCAAGCAGGAGGTGATAACGTACTCTTAAGCAGAGCTGAGGAGGCAGCAGACTATAGGCGCAGGGGTCTGCCTCCTAACCGACACACAGACGCTGCGTGCAGCCCAGCGCTGCGGGCCGAGCCGGGTGGCCGGGGAGGGCAGACGGGAGGAGCCGCGTTGAGCAGACTCGCACTTTTCCGTGCTCCGCCCGCCAGCCGGTCCCTGGGGAGCGCCCGACCGCAGCGGGTGATGTCGGTGGCGGATGGGATGGTGGCGGTATTCGACCGCGAGGCGAAAACGGCGAGATGGAGGGTACGGGAAGGCGGAGATGATTTTGTGAATGGTGCAGTGGGAAGGGGGGATGGAGAGTATTTGGAATTGGGAGAACAGACTAGATATTGAGGAGAGGCGAGGGTTGTGATAATAGAGGAGTCATTGCATAAAGGCGAAGGGTTTCGCTGAGGTGACGTAGGGATGACGAGAAACCCATAAAGAAGAGCTGAAGTTAAGTGGTAAGTGTCCAAAAGATATAATGACGAAGACTTATGTGATGGTGAGGATAGTATATTGACACTCACGGGAATATGTTTATTATTGAATATCAAGTGCTTTGATATTAGAATATTAGGATAAGTAATAACGGGGAAACGATGGAATAAAAGGTAGGATAAAAAGGAAGAACGAGGAAATTAGGCAGGACTCGCTATGACGTTTTCAACTCGTACATGAATTGGGCTGAGATCAAACCCAACCTCCGTAATGACAGGTGCATTCACCAGTCAATATACCACGACACCTCTGTCGGTAAAATGACTGAATCTGGGTAAGACAGGAAATTATTGTGTCAATGAGAGCTAAGATATGGGGTGTCGCGCAGAGGCACCAGAAAATCTTAGGTGCGAGTATTCGAATGGGAACAGACCATACGCTGCTGCGATGGTGATAACTACTGGCGGCGGCGGAGGCGGCTTCGATGCGGACGTGGAGACGGCGCGGTCGCGGAGCGGAGGAGGGCGAGGCGGGACGGGGCGGGGCGGGGACGCAGACATGGAGACGGCGCGGTCGCGGAGCGGCGGAGGCGGGGCGGGGTGGGGCGGGGAGGAGCGGGGACGAGGACGTGGTGACGGCGCGGTAGCGGAGCGGCAGAGGGCGGACGGGGCAGGGCGGGGAGGGGCGGGGTGGCGCAGGGCGGGGGCGGGGAGGCGCGGGCGGGGCGGGGCGGGGCGGCGTGGGGCGGGGCGGGGCGGGGCGGCGCGGGGCGGTGTGGGGCGGGGTGGGGCGGTGCGGGGGCGAGAACGTGGTGACGGTGCGGTCGCGGAGCGCCGGTGGGCGGGGCGAGGCGGGGCGGGGACGTGGAGACGGCGCGGTCGCGGAGCGGCGGAGGGCGGAACGGGGCGGGGCAGGGGGGCGGGGCGGGGCCGCGGACGTGGAGACGGCGTGGTCGCGGAGCTGTGGAGGGCGGAGGATGGGGCGGGGCGAGGCGAGGCGTGGCGCGTATGCTGGCAGCGCCCCCTGGGGAGGGATAAGCCGCCGGCAAAAGTTGCGCGGGCGCTGAGCGCATTGCGCCGTATGCACGCGGCGGCCGCGCGGAGCCACACGTGGCGATGCGGTCGCTCTCGCCGGCGAGTGAGATGGGCTCGGGGAGCAGTTCGTGTGATGAGAGAGAAGACTTTGCACGCTATCGATTGCGGCCCGGCGCGTCCGCCCACTGGAGGATGGTTGGCCTTTTTTTCATTTTCCCTTGAGCACGCCTTTTTTCGTTTTTTAAATAAAGCTGGGTCAGCCGAGGGGTTTAAAAAACACATCTTAACCAAATTCCATTTTAAAAAGTAAAACTCAATAGAATAGTTGCCATACATCCACTTTACACTTATCAATTATTAAACGTTTAAAGAATAAATAAGTGAAAATTATACAGGGTAGCTGTAGAACGTGTGTATTCTATTGTCTGAGAATATTATTTGCAAAGTTCTAAGGTACGGAATGAATTGAACATGATTACATTTTGCCAATGAATATGTAAAAAATCTCAGATAGTGAAATGACGCACGTGAATTTGATGAATGATTAGTAGGCATCTCATCTTGTTTTGGTGTTTGGCAGGTGCGCGAAATCTCTTTGACTACGTTAGAACATGTTCTTGCCCAGCATCAAACAAGATGGGAAACTTCACAGGTATAACTTTGTTAGACGTGATTTCCCATCCCATGCCCATTAGCAAACAGTTAACTTTTTTCTCTATAGGACCTAGAAATTTTGAAAAAGAATTTGAAGACATTCGTTGTAGCATGTACGAAATAAATTTAAAATCTATTGATAGTTTGAAAAAACCGAACAAATAAGCGGAAACTTCATTCTGTGAGTGTTTGAGTTCCGTACTGTTGCAACATTTACGGAATGTTATTTATTTTCATCTACAAATTTAAGCATCTAAATACAAAAGAAACCTTTAAAAACTCCAATTAAACATTCTCTTTAAATGAAGCTATAAGGAAAGGGAACAAACTTTTCTTCAAATTATCTAAAAAATTCCATTATCGGAAGTCGATTTAACCACACGTATCAAAAATAGCAATATACTGGACCACATATCGGGCCGATATATAGCATCATCGATATATCCAACATTTTAAAAGTGCTTCCCACCCATCGAGCAAGTTGTCCTCGCCGCCGCTTGCCGTCCACTGGACCGCTCTCGCTCAGACACGACGTGGCGTTGGTCGGGGATGCGGTCGGGGCGACCGCAGGGTGTAACCGCGCGATAACCGCTTCCGGCGCCGCTGCCCCGTGATATACGCTCCTAATAACGCGCGCTCAAATTGCGCCGCCGCATATACCTGGCTGACAGACCTGCTTACGCGGCGCCGGGGCTTAACCTCAGGGTCAGGACTTCTAATCAACCGAGCAATTTCGATTTTTGGTGTCAACATGACCTGCTCTTGGGGCAGATACACGCTTGTTTGGCTAGAAAGGAAATTTGTTACAGTGCAAGATGCAGTTGTCGGAACTTAAAGAGGGTTTTAATCGGTTGAATATACATGTAACTTGAAAAACGTGATGCAATATGCATAAACGTTTCTTCTATAAATTGCACATTTAAATAAAAGTTAATAGGAAATGAAATTTGATTTGATTTTGGTGGGTATAAATAATCTCACGTACCACGTTTCATCTCCATAAGGATGTCTTTTGGGAGACTTCTGCGATACGTTATCTTTGTTGCGAAACCGTCAATTAGAAAGTTCTCAGTTTTTAAAATATTTTTATAATATATTATATTAAATATTAAATAAATGTAATGTGTTTCAAAATAAATCATTATCTTCATTGGTAGCGGTAATGTCCAGCATACTTTTACTGACTGATAATTATCTATGGATTTTCAAAATAATGAGTCTGGATTTATACTTAGTCCCCTATCATCTCTTATCAAAATTAATTTTACACAAATACAGTGCACACATTATGTACTCACCTAAAGAAAATAAAAAATAAAAAATATTTCTTCGATATTCTAGAAATGTGTAAAATTTTTCTTCGTTCTTTCAATTACGTTTGTGAATCATTTTAAAGATATTTAACACATTTTGTAGAACTTGCCTGAAAGTTACATGTTATAGAAATATTTTGAAAAATTACTTTGATTAAAACAACCGTATCCCATACGTTTTAAAATACTGTTTATTAGTGACAAAATTGAATTTCAAGAAGTCTCTTCGGATGAAGGTGAGAAACTACACTATCTTAGGAATGACTAAATGGAAGCCACTTCAGGAGATTTTGCTGAGTATTCCAGATGCCACTACTCAATATGAGTAGCGCCCGGGCTCCCAAGGCGTGGGGGGCCCAGGTGCCACGCGAAACGCGAGCCTTGAGGTGGCCGGGCTAAGAGCACGAGGTGAGGGTGGAGGCACCACGGAGGCGGCCCAAGGCGCCGGGCGGCGGCGGGCGGCGGGCGATAGGTAGTTTATAGGCGTACGACGGTCGAGGCGAGGAACGTGGAGGGCGGGGCCGGGTGGGGCTCTGCAAGACCAGACACAGTCGAGAAGGAATGAACGAGATCGAGACGGAGATGTGCGAAGACATACGGAATAAAACAGAGAAGGTTGGAGAAGGGAAGATGAAGGTGGGAGAGGACGTAGATGTGAAAGGAAGGTTGGGAAAGGGAAGGAAATAAAACGGAAGGAAGGGGAGGGACGAATAGGACAGATGTAAGGTTAGGAGGAACTTTACGGTTTGGAGAAAAAAGTGTCAAGTCGGAGAGAGAGAAAAAAATCATGGTTGGGCAGGGAACGGTGGAGATAAAAGAGGAAGGATAATACGAGGGCATGTCTGGTTGGTGGGAGGCAGGATGTGTTTGTGAAGGGCGTAAAGGAGAGGAGCTAAATGTGAATGTGATGGAGAGAAGCGTGTCAGAGCAGGGTGATGAAGTGGAGGGGGAGGGAAAACGAGGCTAGGCAGGACGGAATCGGACGGTGGAGGGCCGGACGCAACGATAACCCATTTCGGACGGGACGGGGCGTGGCAATGCGGGCGCGGGGGGGGGGGCAGGGCGCCTGTCGCCCACGCGGCCCGCCGCGCACCTGGCGCCATCAGCGCATTAGGGCGACCGCGGCGGGCGCGCGGCGGGGGCGGGGCAGGGCGCCGCGGAAGCTTATCTGCGTCGCTAATGAAGTGCAGCGCCCGCGCGGACGCTCCTCTCGCCACGCGCCTCGCGAAATTGGCGCCTGCGCCGCCCCCGCATTAGTCACCCTGCCGCAGCTGCTCCGCCTGCCCGCCCCGCCCCTCCCAGCCCGACCAGACCGTCCCGTTCCTCCTCGTCCCGCCGTGCCCCGTTCTGTCCTGTCCTCCCCTGCCCCGCCCTATCCCGTTACGTCCCGTCCATTCCTCTCGTCTCGTCCTGCCCCGTCCCATCACGTCTCGTCCTGTCCCGTCCGGTCTCGTCCCGCCCCATTCCGTCTCATCCAGCCCTGTCCCGTCCTGCCCCGTCCTATTCTGCCTCGTCCTGTCCTGCCGTGTCCTACCCCGTTCTGTCCTGTCCTCCCCTGCCTGGTCTCGTCCTGCCCCGTCCCGTCTCGTCCTGTCCCGTCTCGTCCTGCCCCGTCTCGTCCTGCCCCGTCCCATTCCGTCTCGTCTCGTCCCGTGCGGTCTCGTCCCGCCCCAATCCATCTCATCCCGCCCTGTATCGTCCTGCCCCGTCCTGTTCTGCCCCGTCCTGTCCTGCCAAGTCCTGTCTTGCCCCGTCTTGTCCTACCGCGTCCTGTCCCGTTCCGTCCCGTCCGTACCTCCCGTCTCGTCCTGTCCTTCCCGTCCCGCCCCGTCCGTCCTTCCTGTCACTTCCTGTCCTGTCGCGTCCTATCCCGCCCCGTCCCATTTCATCTCAGCCAGTTTCTTCTCATCCACGTTCATGTTCCCGTCTTGTTCCATATTTTCTCGTACCATCCCGTCCCTTCCCGTCTTCACCTCTTACCCATCCCTTCATGCGTCCCTGGCCCTGTTCCGTCTCTGCCCAGCCCTTGCTCCGCCACCTTCCAGTCCCTTCCCCGCCCATGCCGCCGCCCCGACCTCTCCCGTCCCGTCCCCTTTACCACCACCACTACAGCCTCCTGCCCGCCGTTCCCCACTTTCATCCCCACAACCGCCGACCGCGCTGCTGCGAGTCTGGAATGCTTCGTGCAGACTGCGGGGCTGCTCCGCTCTCGCGCTCGCCCCCCCCCTACCACTCAGGGCGAGCCATACCTTACGCGCCCAGCCCACGGCAGTCGCCTTGCGTCTGGATTATGTTTTATGCAAGGGTACGGACGGCCTCGGCATTCTCGTGTCCAGACTGTACTTCATCAATCACTACGGAGAAGCTGGCACCCCCTTGTGGTTTTCCGAGATTCTCATACCGGAAATTGTAATTTATTTTTGCGGCCCACTCGGCCTTTTCCTAAGGAGTTTTGATTTAGAGTAAGTCCAAGCGACATTATAGTAAAGGTCAAATGATGACATTATAAAAGGTCGACCGAATTTGTAGCGTCCATATTATTATTAGTGTTATTATTATTATTGTTATTATTATTATTATTATTATTATTACTACTACTAATTGTAGTTAGTGTTATTTTCAGTATTTATTTCAGTATGAATAATAAATATCTATTACATTTACAACACTGAGATTTTAAAGTTCGATTGACGGAGCCTAAATAAGAGCTGTCAGGCTATCTCCCTTGAACAAACATCACGTGCACACGGAGCATCTCTTCGTTGTACTTACTCAAGTTTTCGGTCTCTAACTCCGTCCACTGAGTGCCATAGTTACGATGATGATGTTGCCCTCCCGCCAACGGCTCTGACCTGGTGACGTCATCACCATTTGCGAGTTGTCGATGCGGCGAGGGCGAGGGGAGGGGAACAGAGCAGGGGGTGATTCTCCTGAGGCCATCAAGTGAAAATGGACCAGCCGAGGCCACTCAGATGTTTGCTCGCTCATCAACCTATTTGTTCGAATAAGGGCAGGTATTAAGGACCCACCCTTAGTACGTTCCCTCTAATCCAAAACACACAAGATCAGAGTGTATGTGTTTTGGATTAGCAAGATAATGAGATGCAGGAAAGGGAAACTTTGCCCACCCATTTTGCACACTGTGGTAGATTAACAGTTTCCTTTTCTTGTTGAGCAAAGTACTAATAACAGTAGATTAACAGTAGATTGCGTTGAAATTTACAACAATAAGAATATATTTAATTATTATGTTACAACTAATATTCTATGTCTGTCTTGATATCTCAAATCCGACATTACTTAATTTATAATTATTTTCAATGAATATTTAGCACATGCTCTGGATGTTCAATGATAAGAAAGAATTCACTCAAACTTCAACCTTTCTCAGCTGTCCATTAGTTAGAAAATACCAATATTTCCCTTCAGTGTAATTAATGCAGAGTACACATGTTTTCATTTCATTAGGCAAATGGATTTACGCTGTGAATGAGTGCGTTGCATTCTTTTGTGATAAAAGGAACACTGGAAGTTTTAAAGCCATTAAATCGTTTCGGTGAAACTTCTCGTCTAGAAATTGATGAGAAAATATTGAGAAATTGAATGCTCCAAAAAAGTTAAAAATATACCATCGACAACCATAGGGAATGGGTACAGAATCGTAAGTCTGCGGTGAAATAAATTACGAACTTTCCATCACGGATCTCAAATGAAATGTCGAACAATTTGAATTGTTAGACTAATAGTAATTATGTTTTAATAATTGTTTACTTAATTTGTTATGTTTCATAAATCTAATAATTTTTCTTACTTTACTAAGTTTCACATGTTGTGGAGTGTTTTTATAACTGTTTCTCTTTACTAAGTAGGTATTTTATAATATAAACGAAGTATATTAAGAAATTATTGTCTTAGTATTACTTTCAACTCGTTTACTTAATTTGTTATAAGTTTCATAAATCTAATAATTTTTCTTACTTTACTAAGTTTCACATGTTGTGGAGTGTTTTTATAATTGTTTTTCTTTACTAAGTAGGTATTTTATAATATAAACGAAGTATATTCAGAAATTATTGTCTTACTTTATTCAGTCTTACTATATTCAGAAATTATTGTATTACTTTCAACTCGTAAATGAAATAATTTCAGAAAAGATGACGTTTCGTAACGAACAGAAATAAATGTTTAAATTGAAATATTTATCCTTTTTAATCCTAATTATTTATTTAGTAGATTTAAAGGATGAATTAATAGATTTTACTTTTAAAACTGATAAAGAAACAATATAAACTCAATTTACAACAAGCAAAAATCACATAAACACTGTTTTCAAAACCTTTTTCATGAACTACACAATAATTAATTTTTTCGAACAGATTTCATGAAGAAAAAATCTCCATCTTCAACGTTCTTCTATTGCAATGATAAGTTTTTGCTTTTTCCGAAAGTACAGCGTTCACTGAAAATGGAATCTACGGAATTAGTGAAAGTGAAAGTTACTCTTTCTGAGAAAAAAATTTAAAAAATGGAGTCTTTTTCCGAAAATCTTGTTTTAAATTGCATTTGTTGCACGCAAAAGTTTGCGAAAACTACTCATATTAAAAAATTCTACATGACTATATTTCAAGATTGGTCTTTGAACAACAGATTTATCAGACTTAATGTTTGTTTCTGAAGAGAAGGAAAGGGGTCAATTGAATACAGTACTCAAATTAAATATACAATAAATTAGATTTCAGGGGTAGACTTACGATGAAATAAGAGGAAATATCCATTAATTTGCTTTTTTTCGTGGCTCCCGTGAGCTCAAATTGGTCTGACCCTTTCTTATAAGTGTTACATGACTCAACGCCCATGACGCGTTCCTCTGATTTATAAAGAAGCCAATAGATGTCAGTACAAGGGAGGAAGTTCTCCCTTTCTGTCACATAGCGCAAATTAAAAAACGTTTGCTTTTTTCGCCGCAAGAGCGCTGAGAGATATATGCGATTAACACACAAGAGCTGCAAAGGCTGAGAGTTTCTCCTCAGAGCGACTTCCATTAATTGTGATCGTGTTCATGTAGCTCAAATGTATGTTAAAATTATTCAAAATGAATTTCCTAATACTCTCGTTAACTTACTTATCTAACAACATCCAGACAAAGAAAATAAGTGAGAAGAACTTTCCTCCCTTTCCTCCTCTGAGAAACTGCTACTAGATCACATTAAGAAGAAACATCTCTATGTTCAATGTTATTGTTGTGGGATGATGGCAAAAAAATTCAACTTTGAAATTTTCGAAAATTCATTCGTAGTGGGGTTTTCCCGAACCAGGTATCTCCCACCAGAGGGGCACCGCCCCAGCCGGGACAAACTCTAAGCTCCCGGCATGATCTCGGACCGGTCTCCTGGCATATGTGGTAGTGTAAGGCATGTTAGTGTGTGTGTGTAAGGAGTGAGGACAGGTCAAGGAAAATGTAGGAAAGATCACGCGCGATCCGTGGCCCATTTGTTAGGGTACTGCTCCAGCATTCATCTGGTATTGATCGGAGAAACCACGATAAACTACCGATCAGAGCAACCGGCCACTAGAGTTCTCCTCCGGACAGCAACTGAATTCGACCTAGCTGACAAGCTACGTCACCACCTGCCACTATTGGGACTCGAACCTAGGACCTCCCGGTCAGAGGGACATCAGTTGATGCCCTTAGCCATCTCTCCCTGTGAGAAGGGCTTCGAAGGTATCTGGACTTGAGCATACCTCCAACGAAAAAATAATAGAAAGAGCTGCTTGGCGAGACACTATACTTCATCATATTGATGACACAGTTGACATGGTGCGGATATATCATTGTAATGGGAGAGAATCGTATACCAAAGTAGGTGTTCTCTACCAGCCACATAGACGAAGAAAGAGGGGAATACCACGGACATCTTGTTATCAGTGAGTTGACAGGGCAATGACGGAGAGGAAACTAAATCGGAAAGCTCCCTACGTCAGAACGCTGTTGAAGCTGAAATGCGAGATGCGGCAGAAGCCGTTGGACATCCGGCTAATGGTGACGAACGTTTGTATGAAATATTTAATTTAGTCTCTACGAAGAATATTTACAAACAAGTTCCAGTAAATTCTCAATTATTTGTATTCAAGGAACTTATATGAGATTAATTGATCTAATTTGTTTTGATCATTGCGACTAAAAAATCGTAAACAAATTCTACCTAAAAATATTTGGAAAGCTGAATAAAATTCTGGTGATTCTGAAGAATATTTGAATCATTTTTATAACAACACTAATAATACAAATTAATGTATTTATTATTATTATTATTATTATTATTATTATTATTATTGTTGTTGTTATTATTCAAAGATTTTAAGTGCTCATATTCTCATAAATTAAAACTTTATTGTTATATTTCTATATTCTTTTATAGATTGCCACTTTGTAACAAAGGAGAAAAGAACTATTATTCTTCATTCCTTTACAAGGAAATTATTACACCGACACATATTAACTGTTCAAGAAGAATATAACTAAGTTGCACCAAAGTAATTTAAGCAGTATTTTCCTGTTGATGTCGTCGCGAAAGGCAGTTCTCAAAAGAATGTCTGCTGTTAATTGTGGTGGTTTTTCCTGTTAGAAAATATAAAGAATAATAATGGACACATTAAAAACGTAATTCCCTAGTAAATGGCTTGTTGCTTCTCGCGAAGTAGAAAAACGACAAAGTTGGGAGACTAATAAATGAACGTCATAAATTTAAGGCTTATCTTCAGTTGACCGTAAACACATAGAATGGTTAGACTAGGGCAACAAACGAAAGATTACTTATAGGATTTATTGGATTATACATACATATTCTGCACACTTTTAAAGGGAAGGATTCTTCACTTCGAAGAGATAAAGAACAGCTCTTTCACGACGTACTGTATACAAACTCAGAGGAGGTAATGGACAATGACCTAGAAAACTTCGACAACTCGAAATTTCACTTAGGCTTTGAAATTGCCCCGCGCGCTACATCGCGAAAAAGTGATATCCTTCGCCGTCAGCTCTCGATAGTTTAATGAGATTGTTTTCTACCCGTCCAAATGAATCTCTTGGGAAGTTCGCCATCAACTTGGCTATGCAGATTAGATTTACCCTGGAGATCTGCCGCGAGCGGAGTCGAGAGAGGGAATGAGACAGGGCCCGCGACAAAGGAACGGCGAGGATCAGGGAGTGAGAGTTGCGGGATGGTTCTAGATAAAGGACCCGCGGGGATGGTAAGTGAGCGCGAAGAAGTCAGCTGAGGAACTGATGATGTCTGATGGGCAAGGGGATTCCGCGGAAGACTAAAGATGGTGGCGATATGAATGAATGCCTTATTTTACGTAGGCTCAGGCCATGAGGCCTGCTCTTCCGTCTGACCACGCAAATTTCGTTACGGTCCTTTCACCTACAAGGGATGAGAAAGAAGGTTTTATTCGGGCGACGAAACAGGCCATTTGAATTTAGCTCAGAGGCTTCATTTAGGCTTGAGGGTCTTTTACATGCAGTAAATCTACTAACATGGGACAGTCGGTTTTACTCCGAAGGCAGGCGTACGAAGGATTTTTTTGCCCTTGAAAAATCCACGGCATCGATCGGGTTCGAACCCGCGAACTTGGGTATAACAGCCCGATACGCTAACCGTTACACCATCGCCGCCACACACACGATATGCTAAACCCAGAAACCTAATGACTTGAAAAAATATATTAAATGGGGCAGACAAGCAACGCTTGAAGAGACATCTTGTGGCAAAAATTTGTCCGGTGACCGAAGTTGTATTCCTCCCATACGGTGGAGTGAATTTGAGTGAATCTGGGCGTAGGAAGAAAAACGACAATGAATCCACGAATGGAAATTTTCCGTGTGGACTGGCCCCTTACTCTTGCCCCATCCTCTTGTCGCCAACTAAAGTACTTTTTTGACATTTTCTCAATTTTTCGCTTTCCTAATTGTAGAAGCGAAATATTACTTTAAGAATATTAAAGAAGAGCGAAATCTCGAACGTAAATAACAATTTTTTATTGAAAAATTCGGAGCCTTCTTTATGAAAATGGTGTTTAAGCGTTACTGTAAATGCGAAGCTTGAAGTTATTTTTCGCATAAACTTTTTGAGTATTCGAAAAACTTCATTTAAAGTCATTTGAGGCACTTTAACTTACAAATGAAATAGCTGGAAATGTGCATACTAACGGCGCGCGAGATATTGTTAAAAAATACATTTCTGTAATTTTTGAGGAAAACAAAGGAGTGCAGCAAAATGATATTTATGTTATGTTAAATAGAGCAGTCGGCACTACATGATCGAAAAAAATTAAGGAAAAATGTTGACCCGTTTTTGAGAAAACGGCGTTTGAGCATTTTCGAAAATACGAAATTTGGAGCTCATTTTAACAGATAACTGTTGAGTTTTCGAGGAACTATATCTGACACTATTTAAAGCATATGTACTTATAAATACAATAATGTAAATAAATTACCGCTATTGTAAATATTAACGACGCGAGAGACAAGTCAAATAACTACACTTTTGTATTTATTGAAAAAACAAACAAACAAGGGATAGAGCGATATGGCTTTCATGTCATCTTATAGAGTGCATTTAGCACTATCCCTACTAAAGGTTTAAAGAAAAAATTGGAGTTTGTTTTGGAGAAAATCTTGTTTTTATAATTCATGCTTCAACTACTATCACTGGATAAGAGTGGACTGCTGCCACTAGAGCGCACTGTCGTCGGCAAAAAATGGTCTGCCCCATAACTGAAAATGATCTGAACGGAAGTTATGGTAATATTCATTTACTATCGCCAAAAAGAGGAAAATGAAAATCCCAAAATTGTTTTCGCTACACTTGCAACATTTATTTCACAGTGTTAGTGTTCCATCAGGGAGGCTCGTGGCCTCCCTGGAGACAAAGTCTTTCCCTCCGTGATTAAACTACCTCAAATAGTACAAATAGTGCTACAAAACAGATTATTAAGAAATTCTAGAGTTACTACGAATTAATTCTTCACTCACTTCTGCCTTTTTCAGAATTTTTGACGGAATATCCACAATTTATTTGCGTTCGGTTTACATTTTCTTTGTAATTTTCCATGTATATCTTGTCAACATTCAATTGTTCACTTTTTTGTTGCACCTTGTAGCGTTATTGCTTTTGTGTGGTGATGTAGATTGATACTAATTGACTCTGATCATAATATTATATAAATTATATAAATGAAGGGCAATATATGCAAGCTTGTCGCAAAATTGTATACGTTTCGCGGGAGAAACGAGATATTTTTTGCACGTGTTTTTATTATGACCCGCATCCTAAAGACCTCAAATTGCAACGTTTAAACCTCTAGCAAAAAGCCTTTCTCACTGCCCTTGTAATGTAATGTACCTTTTTGGAAGATTACAGACACGGGAGAAAAATGTTATAGTTGCAATGACTCTGTCGGTAATTGTGATGATGGGATGAAGAAACTTCATTCATATATTTCACATGAGATCACATACAATTGTCAGGTCCCAGTCACATCAACATTCATTTCATATTACAATAAACTAATTATAATATAAATAAAAATATAAATTAATAATAATATTAAAAAGTAAACAGTAATAACGACAAAAAACAAAAGAAAATAAGACAATTCTATATACAAGGAAGTTTGACTTACACCTGAAATTCAGGAACAACTAGATAAAAAAAGTTTCTTTTGAACACACACACAGGTAGTCCATGTTTTGTTGTTAATTGTAAAAATTAGTCAATAAAAGTTATAGTATGTAGTGTGTATACTTAAGTAATAGACGAGTAAAAAACTTCATTTGGATAAGGGACAACAATGTCATCTTTTTTATGATTTGGAAGACTTTTCTTGCTGAAAGAACGGCAGAGATTGATAATTTTGGCAATTTGATTTTTCCACGATTTCGTTGATTGGAACATGACCGCTTCAAAATAATACTTATATAATAAACGCACTTCGAACTACTTAATTCAATTTACCATGAAATCTATAAATTTTTAATATTGACAATATGTTAAAAAGTGAAGCTGTTTATTTTATTAGGTCGATAATATTTTACAATAAAAAGACATTTAGTTAAATTAAATAATAGTTGTACAGTAACTTTTAAAAACAAAATAGTTTAACCTTACAAAAATTATTTCTACCTTACAGAAGTAAATATATATTTACAAAGCTTTTACATTACAAATACAAGATTTTGCAAAGGAATTATCTATTTAAAAAAGTAAAACCCATTATTTGAAAATTAACTTAAATTTCCACTTGTCACAGAATTACTCCTACGCGAGTTCAAAAAGTAATTATTATTATTCGGTACGGTACCTTCATTCATATATTTCACATGAGATCACATACAATTGTCAGGTCCCAGTCACATCAACATTCATTTCATATTACAATCATTGTCTTTTATTTAAAATATTTTCAATTGTATCAATTACTCAATCTCGACCAGTTTTTTTGTCTATTTCCCCTGATCCATTGAGCAAATGTTAAATGCGGTTTTGCTTTTGAATATAAATGTAATTTTATTGTAAGTTTGTTACTTGAATATAAAAGTAACGTAGTAAATGTATGCACACATTTTATGGAACTCTTGTTTCGCTAATTATGGTGAAAACGAGTGGAGACGGGGATGTGGTTTACTAATTTTTTTAGAAATAGTATACGTCTGTTAGGAGGATTACTATACGACTGTTAGAACTGTTGGAGGGCAAACGAACTGAATTGGTTTGTAAGCTACAATGACATTCAGCGCATTAAGTAAATTTCTGTTGAGCCCGTGAAGTCCAAGTTCCTGTGCAATCGCGAGTTACGCCGCCGTTAAGACTTTTCACTGCCTGACTCGCCTAGCGGACCTGGCCTTGCAATTCAAACAAACGCACTGCAAATTATCATCGGTTGTGAACTCACACGGTTGGCGGTACTCGTGATCCGACGGCCGCCCATTTCGGTTTCATCTCCAGATCACGAGTCTCGCGCTTTTTCCTTCCCCTGCCCTCCGCCCGCCCTCCGGAGCGCTCTCGCCGTCGATGCCCCAATTATCAAGTTGCGCGGCTTCGACTCGCTCGTCGTCACCGAAACAAAAGCGGCGACGTCGTCGCCGCCGCCAGAGACACCTCGTGGAGGGCTGGTTAAACACGGCCGCGCGGCGCGGCGCAGGGCGGTGGGGCCGATTTAATCAGCGCCGGGATCTCCCAGGCGCGGCCCCGCCAACCCCGGAGAGGGAGGCTGGCTTTTATTTTTCCTCGGGCGGGTGGGGCAGTGACGACTGCAGCAAGAGCGGAGGATGAGAAATAGCAAATCTTACTGAGATGGGAATTAAGTTTTAGGAAGAGATGAAATGTGAATATTACATGGGAGTGAGGATAAAAATATTTTTTTTCAAATGCCTATCTGTGAAGAAATGCCATGAAATGTATGCAGACGTAGCATCCCGAATGCAAAGTCATCATAGTCTTGAAATACCCTGTAACTTAACAGCCGACCGCACTAATAAAATTAAGAGCAGAAAAGAAAGTCACAAATCAAAAATTAAATATTAGGTGTGGTGTTGCTCTAAATTGGCTCTTTGGATCGCATGTGGAGTAGATATAATAACATACACCAGTATTTCGATATACCGTTCTTTATGAGAAGATGCATCACAAACTTGAAAATAATACGAAATGAAATGTAACCTTGAGTTTTTAGACGAATCCGGTAATTTTTCCATAAACTCAAAAAACAGTAGTAATATTTCATTAGTACTCGAGATCAGTAAACAACAGCAACTTATAAAAATCAGATTTATTTTTAAAAGTTGTTGTAATTGGTGCATGCATATTTTGATGATTTGCATTCCTATGAAAATAACTAAGCTGAAAGTATTCAATCGTTTTAATATGAATAATTTCATAGACAAATGAACAAACATTAATTTTAAATGTACATAATTTCAAATGGTATAGTAAAAGTAATAGAAAACCTACAGTATAGTGTTGCATGTTTTACACACTAAATAAACTACAAATAAACTACAAAGTACAAACGAGGACTACAAATCAGCGGAATACACTCACATATGTGACTTAACCCCAATTTTTTGTCTCGTTGTTTGACTTGATGGAATCGAAAATTAAAACATGAAATACCTTCGCAAGTGCCACTATTAGTACTTATTATATCGCAATATTATTTACAAAACAGACAGAAATAATAATGAAAGCACACATTTATACGACATTCGTAATTTTATTGTTATTGCAAGGACATACAGGTTAGAATTCAATTAGGCGTGAGTGTTACGAGAATTCCGACGGTTTCACTCGTTGATTTATTGCTCAAAGCAAAATGTGCGCAATGCTGCCAACATAAATTACAGTTTGCACGCCTGCCTCGCATAGGCCTACTATATTGCTTCAACCGCCCCGCTCTCGCCCTGTCTCCCAGCACTGGCTGCGGGGCGAATGACGGGGAAGTGGTGGGGAGAGGGCGGCAAGCTATGCAATTTCCGTGGCGTTTGTAATTCTAATTCGCTGCACCGCTGAGGGAACAAGGGAAAGGGAAGTGGACGGAATTCGGAGAGAAAAAAAAAGTTAAACCGTTCTTGTGATTCCCCTGAATAAATGATATTAGGAACATCTAAGTCCTTATTTTTCATACTATTGTAGTTTCCCATTTTGTGTGTTAAAACGTGGACAGGAATCAGAGTATTGTGTTTAGACAAGGGTGTAATGTGTGTCGTTTGTAGATGTAAGCTATTATTGGCTTGCACTGTATTCTGTCAAATTTTTGTATTCCTAAGTTAGACATGAAGCATTGAAGATAGCATATTTTAACTTTTTCCCCCTTTATTGGTAACAAAACTCATTAATGGTTTCTCAAATCGCTACCACTGTGTTGGAACGTATGATTATTTGTAATTATACTTTTCCCAATGTTGGTTGAGTTTCACCCCTCAGGGCAAGAATGGTGGGCAAATAATTCATTGTGTAAAAAACATTGAATATAACATGGAAATAATCATATTTGGTATTAACAAAGTGCAAAATTAACATATAATGATTATAAACATGCATGATTATTGTTGATAAGCACAAATTTATTACACTTCAAAATAAATGAATAAATCCTTGTATAAAATGAGCTTTCTTTACCATACATTCATATTGTTATTATTTTCTATCGCCACAAAAACGTGTATCACTTGTGCCATAAAAAACTTGTATCAATAGGAAATAGAGAACTAAAGAATCAGCAACACATATCTTATTATCAACCTGCGGTTATTTGAAATTATTCACATTATTTTGAAACTTAACCTCCTAGAACAATAATTATTTATTCTAAAATTAAAAAATAATTAAAACAAAAAATTAAAACTCTTAATCGAAAAATCTATTAAATCACATACCAAACGGTAAACCGTAGGTAAACCGTTTGCACTTTCGAGAAAATAATTATAGAAATATTGTCTATGTTTTACGCACAATTATGCAAAAATTAATATTATCGAAGAATGGAACATTACAAAATTTTTCGAAGATTAGATTTTATTAACGAAAAAGAGTATATCTTCAATAGTGTAGTTGTAGGAAAACGCCGAACAATTGTATTAACTTCCGCAATTTTCACCAATTTAGGTAGTTGAACGAAAATCAGAACTGTGGCACTTTTCGAGTTCTTTGCTATATCTTATGAAAACAATAATTGGAGGCATTTTCGAGAAAATTTTGAAACTTGTAAAGACGTCAGTAAAGAACCTGTTAAAAGCAAAATATCCGTTTCCAATTCATGGCGTCTCGAGGTCGGTAAGATTGATCTGAGAATGTAAATTTGGAGAAAACTATTGGAACGATTAACACGCTACTGTTGTCCCTAGAGGTTCGGACAGACAGACGTTTTTCCGTAAACCAGTTTTTTGTATTCAAGTTCCACAAAAGTCCTTCGTTTTGCCGAAGTACTACAGTTCTTTCTTCACATTATGTAAGTAGTATGCGAGAAAGTAAAAAGCACCATAAGGTAACAACAGGCGTTTCCACTATTGTGTTAAAAAAAAAGATTTACACGTATAATGATATTTAATCTTTGATTTGCTTACAAATGATTTTTTAGCAAAGAAAAATCTTTTACTACGGTTTTTGTGGCTATTAAAATATATAGTTATGTGGATCTTGAAATCTTGAGCAATGAATGGAGAAAGAAAGAAATTAAGTTTGGGAAAAGTTATTCGTATTTCCTCTTATTAGTGGATAGTAAAATAATCTTCGGAAAAGATAGTGAACTTTAGATTTTTTGATTGATTGATTTTTCGTGTTTCCGGGCGCGTCAACTGCTTCGGTCATTAGTCCCGTTAGTGTAGTGCATGTTTTTTCTCGGGAAATGGCGGTGATTTTCCCTCGCTGGATGGCGAGATCCGACACCGACCTACCATCGGCTAGTTGTGTTTCCCCCTAACCAGAACTCTCCCACCAGCGGAGCACCGCCCCAGCCGGGACAAGCTCTAAACTCCCGACCGGTCTCCCGGAATATGTGGTAGTATAGTGAATGTTAATGTAAGTGAGTGTGTAAGGGGAGAGGATAGGACAAGGAAGGGGAAGGACAGATCGCGCGCGGTCCGTGGCCCGATTGGTAGGGTACTGCTCCGGCATTCGCCTGGTGTTGATCGGAGAAACTAAGGAAAACTACAGATCAGAGCAGCGGGCCGCTAGAATTCTCCTCCAGACAGCGACTGAATTCGACCTAGCTGAAAAGCTAGTGTCGAAAATCCTGCCGCCGTCAGGACTGGAACCTAGAACCTCCCGGTCAGAGGCGCTGTAGTGGCATCAGTTGATGCCCTGATCTACCGCTCCCGGTGTGAACTTTGGAGTTTGTGATAAAAAACTATGACAGAAATAGGAAAAGTGGGACTTGGTTAAGAGTACAGAGGAAACGTGGTGAATGGCTGCTGGAGGCAACATAAATTTACTCCATCTATGTGTATCATGATGTAATTAATTCTAGAAACACATAAATCCGGAGCTTTCAATTCCATGAAATGGAACAAACTGAAAAGGAATTAAATTAAAACAACCAACGAACATACAATAACCCATTTTCCCTCACTTCATTGGAAGTATTACCTTTCCAATATTAACAAAAGAAGAATATTTTAGACTCTTGTAACGACTGTAGTTACTTACTCTGGTTCAGAAATATGTGTTTTGAAATATAACTATATTTCCTCAATTTAAGTTAGTAATTTATTTTTAATTCTTATTTACACATAAATTTAATTCAATTGTGGTTAGCTCAGTTTGTTATTGTAATACTCAACAATACTCTCTTTTACTTACATATCTCAGGGCTTCTGTAGTTATTTGCACTTAGTCGTGAGCCTGAAAATAACAGCTCTTAAGAGATCTCGGCTGGTGAAAATTTCTAATAGTTGGGGGAAAAATGTATTGGTGGGTTCTCCCATAACACATTGAAATAACTACGAAATAATTACACGAGATTCAAAAATGTTACAGCAACGTGGCAACATCTACTGTAATTTACTCTTTTAATAATTTATAATTAAACTACATTAGGTAAGTATTTCTAATAAGTGACATTAGGTCAGAACTTCAAGTTTGCAATATAGGCCAAATATTAGATTCACGTAGATCTCAATGGTACGACCATCTTCAGAGAATGCATCGCGCATCCCTCTTCCAAGTTTTGGATACAGACCGCAAAGCAGAAGAAATGTAGGACGTCCACGGCTGCGATGGAATGATCAAATGAAACTCCTGGAGAAGCAACAGGTCTAAAGGCCTAATCCATGCTGTATATGATGATGAATAATTTACAATGATAATTTTTACATACAAATATTTATTTATACTTTAACTTTTATAAAATCGTTCGTAATTAAAAGAATTGGTAATTTATACCTTCTCGAATCCGTGATATTTTAATACTTTGAATATATATTTAATATTACCATACATACTGAGCCCACTACGCAGCGTCACCGGGACAGCCAAAAAGTCGTTTTCTTTTCTACTAGCAGTTTTAGTGGAAACAATTGGAAAAATCGTTTATTTTATCATTTCATAATTGTTTATGATCTTAGGAAACGCATAATGAAGCATATTAAATGAAACATTGATTGATATATTCAACTTAAGAGTTTGAACTTTTCAACTTAGCAAACACATAATGAGGAATATTGAATTGAAACATTGATTGATAATATTTAACTGAAGTGTTTGAATTAAAAAGCTATTCCTATAAATTGAGCTATGTTTAAGAGTTTTCATTAATTTTTTTATAAAACCGCTCACTGAAATATTTTCTGAAGCCGGCAGGTAAACAACCTGGAGTGCTTGTGTTCACCGCACAAAAAGAATCATCCTGTGTCTACACCATGTGATAAAACGGAATATTAATTTTTAATTTCGCGGTGGGGACGTGCTCTCCTAGCCCTGCCCCGGGTGCGCGGCAGGATGAGTGATACAATTTCCTCCGCGTTTGTAATTCTAATTGCGCCCCCCACTCCATCGTCCGCGAAACAACTTACAGCTACTTCCTGCGTTTAAAGTTCACGAGCGAGCATGAGCAAGTTGGAAGGCATAGCTGGCGCGAGACGTTTTTGAAAGCAGCTGGGAAACACAGCGGTGGCTAGAGAATTGAGATGCTCCACCGTGTCCGTCGAGGAAACTTTCTTGTAGCGCAATTTCTTAGAAATCTTGGAGTCTTGTTCCTCGTTGCCTCACTCCGCTGCAAAATGGCAAAGCCAGTTGGTTGAGGAAGCTGTGAGGAGGGCGATAAATCTACTGGTCTGCGGAGTGCAGGGTAGGGCGTAATAAAACTTCATTATCTTACGATTAAAATGCAGCTGTCAAAGTTCAGAGTTTTTTATAGAACAGAACATAAAACTCACTTTTCGAAGTTCAGGATTCCTTACGTGAAAATCAAACGATAACCTTATTGATTTATTGCACTTAATAATAATTTTAAACCACAAAATAAGTCGTATTTCAACGAATTTCAACATGGAAGTTTACGTCTCAGCTTTCTCTCTCTACACATTTCACTGTATAAACACGGGCTGAGTTGAAAGATAAGAATTCATATTCACGAGAAACTGCGTTTTACGAGTTCTTCAAGAGTGTTTGGTATCCTGGTCCCCGAGCTACACACAGTCCTTGACGTTCGTCTTAAGGATCTTCCGGTCATAAAAGTGTCTTCTGCGACCGCTCCCGAGAGTATTGTCTGTCATTCAGTTTGGGGACTAGAGCCTACACCGGGAAGACGCGGCTGTCTCTTTGCATGTTTTCTACGGAAACGATGGAGCTAAAAGCACCGACCCGGGACCATCAAATACTGGTGGAACGAATAATACATTTTCTCCATTACGAATTCATCACATTCTAAAACGATTCACAATAATTCTTTGTACTCCTTGAACTTTTGAAACTCTTCGTATGTATGTTGGCAATTAGCGTACTAATTTTTGAACGCTACTATGTAAACAAATCTCATTCCGTTCCCCTCACAAACGTTTAAAAGGAAAAATTTATCAGCGAAATCTGTTTTTATAGAATTTAAGATACTGTGCTTCTCGTTGTCAACAAGAAGTGGCGGTTCGCAAAACATCTGCACTTCCAAATATGTAATAAAGGGACCTACGAGATCTCAATTTTTAGATTAAAGAGATAGAAGTCTAACTTGAGACCGTTGAGATCAAATCCAGAAATTTTTTTATAGTTTTTCACAATCGACGACAAAAACATCTTTGAACGTGTTCTGTATTGCTGAATTATTATTGCGAATGCCTAATTATGCGTATTTTTCATCAAACATTAATATTTATGAGAAGAAAGTGTCATACATCATCTTTCCGGGAAATTCTCTTTCTTTTGACACCTTATATATTAAAATCAATCAACTGAGACACCAGCAAAGCGATGAAACAATAAAATAGTTTAAGAATACTGCATCCGAAGTAAACCTGCTACAATGAAACTAGTTTCTTCAGGGCTCAAGTACCGTGATCATGTTAGGTTAGACACTGTACGCCGAGGATAAGCTGTAAAAAAACATGAACTTTGTTTCGTACTATTTGAGTACTCCAAATACTTTGTAACCTGTCTTCCTCGATGAAGTTGCTTGAGAAACATTTTCGGATATGAAACTCACCAATGAAATTCCACGGTATTGCTGCTTTTTTCGTCAATAGTGCTAATTTTTTGGTCAACATTGCAGCTTTTTCGCTACTATCGAATGAATGGACAAGAGAAAATAAGACTAAAGAAAAAGAGAGAGTGCAAAATATGATAGGGAGAAGAAAAAATTGCAATATCAACGAATGGAGTATGTAACATTGAAGAAAAAATTGCATGTAAAGAAATGAAGAAGACTGTCAATGAATAACAATAAAAGAAAGTGAACACGAAGGATACAAGAAGAAAACATATGAAAGCCAAGACACAAAACTTGAAGAAAAAATAATGAAAATATATATAATTATATGAAATAATGCAAATATTTAGGGTGGTTAAGCGGAAAAGCAGGCCTAATGACCTAAGCCTCACCACTAACAGAAGACATTATTATTATTATTATTATTATTATTATTATTATTATTATTATTATTATTATTATTATTATTATTATTATTTTGACTCGCGAATAGGCCATCTTGGACCACGCAAGATATGCACTTACACGGGCTCAGTATCATTTTTATCACGTTGCAAGTCTTGCATGTAACTAATCAGGGGGATCATCATTACGCTGAACCCTATTTGTAAACCCCAGGGTTGTTAGTCCTGGGGGGATGGAAGATGGAAGGATAATAATGAAGGATGAATGGACGGCACACACGAACGAACACAAATACAATCATGTCCGGGGCGGGACTCGAACCCGCGACTCTTGTTTTTTATCATGTTTTTTTTTCTCGGGAGATGGATGTGATATTCCTCCGCTGGATGGCGAAATCCGCTGCCGACCTACCGTCGGCTACTGGGGTTTCCCCCTAACCAGGACTCTCCCACCAGCGGGGCACCGCTCCAGTCGGGACAAGCTCTAAGCTCCCGACCGGTCTCCCGGAATATGAGGTGGTGTAGTGCATGTTAGTGTAAGTGTGTGTGTGTGTGTGTGTGTGTGTGTGTGTGTGTGTGTGTGTGTGTGTGTAAGGGAAGAAGATGGGAGAAGGAAGAGGAAGGACAGATCGCACGCGGTCCGTGGCCTGTTTGTTAGGGTTCTGCTCCAGCATTCGCCTGGTGTTGATCGGAGAAATCACGGAAAAGTACCGATCAGAGCAGCCGGTCGCTAGAATTCTCCTCTAGGCAGCGATTGAATTTGACCTAGTTGAAAAGCTAGTGTCGAAAATCCTGCCACCGTCAGGATTCATCATCATCATCATCATCATCATCAATAATAATAATAATAGTAATAATAATAATAATAATAATAATAATAATAATAATAATAATAATAATAATAATAATAATAATAATAATAATAATAATATTCCCAAGAACATAGAAAGTAGAATTTGCAGAACGTGCCCTCATTTCGTTGGCGCGGACCCACTGTGCGGGGCGGCGCAGCGTAGAACAAGCGCGAAGCGAAGGGCGAAGCTGCGGGGGCCACATAAAAGCAAAATAAAACCCCGCGGGAAAATTACGGGGCCTGTGGCCGCTTCCGCAACATCGGAGCGAGCAGAGAGCAATAAAGCATGCGAAAACGGCGCCGGCGGCGGCCGCCTTCTTCATCACTTTTGAACGAGCGCTTCAAGGCGCGCCATAATTGCCCAATGCAATTTTCAACAATGCCCGCACGCGCTGGGGATGAAAATTGTGGGCCGGAATGTGCGACGCCGTAAGGATATAGCAGATTATAAGATGTTGTTAAGAGATAATGATGACTAACATGTGGTGCCTATAGTTCATGTGCACTCTCAGTTGATAACTTCTTGCTTTGGGTGATACTGTAAAAACTTGTCTCAGGTATCATTAACGATATAACTAAAGTAAAATGTCTTAAATTAATCTAATGTTTTAGATTAATCTAATGTTTTAGATTAAAGAGTAGTGAATGAATTTCTATGTCTTAGATTAATGTAAAGTCTTAGATTAAAGAGTGGTGAACGAATTTGTGTCTGTGATGTGTAGTACCTTTTGACTTCGTTAGAGTTTAAGTGTTTTAGAAGAAAATAATGAGAAACGTGTGATGTTTGCAGTCTTATTTGTCGATAAAATATCTCTTTTGATCTGTGTCTAAGGTTTCAAATGTGTTTAATGTGAGACGGTAATGTAAGGTTTTATTGCGAGGTCGTGTCCCAATGAATATTATGTGGATTGAAGAAGGACGACGCTTGAAGGATATGATGAAGTTTACGTAATTGTTACAGATAAGCAGTTTTCAATAACATATCGCCTTGTCTGCTAATTCAGGATACAGGTGTCTGAACTCAATTCTTCCTTCACTAACCTATACCCATTTCCATCTTTAATCCGGAAGGTGGCCTTATGGAATGACACCCCGATAGATCTTTCCCCCATTATTCAGACACAATTTTCAGGTCTAGAAAGTCTGACAGAAGTGCAAATACGCAGTCAGGTCAAAGCTGGAATTGGGGACTGGGACCACAGGAAGAAGAATACCAATATAAAATATCTAATAACCGGTAGAAAAGAACAAAAATAGTTAAACGAAAGTAGACTCGACATATTCGAACAACGAAAAAGAAAAAAAATATATTTCCATTACTTATAATATTCTTTAAGATTTGAAGTGTTCCAAAATTCGAATGGTCCAGGAGATGATTCCAGATGCATGTAGTTCAGTTCTATTTATCACTCTGAACTCTTCATCTTTGGTATTTCGTCCATGGCTTGTGATACTGGCACAACTTGCAAAATGAAGTTTTAAGATGAACGTGTTTAAAATTTTTAATGGAGGTTCCAATGAGGTCCGAGAGATTCTACGGTTCTAGTTCAGATAAGGCGAATTTTTATTACTAGATGCCTTCCGCTGAATCAAATTGTATCGGTCGCGAGATGGGAATGCTAGCGGTCCGTTGCTTTCAGTAGTTTTACGGCACATCACCAGAATATTGCCAGCGTAATACATTAACAAGCGAACATGGTTCTCTCACGATCTTTCTCTCCTAATCTTTTTCCTCTCTATCCTCTCACAAACACATTTACACTTACATCGTCCACACTACGACTCTTGTCGCGAGAAGACTATACCTTAGAACCGCTCTCGGCGGGGCTGGTGCATCACTGGAGGAGATACATGGTTGTGGACAACCTACAAGCTGTCGAGTAGATCAGCTTCGGATCTCACGTTCGGGCAATAAAGGAACACGGCTACCTTCAGGGTAAAACGCGCACAGTACTGACAAAGTAATGATTTCAGTAGTTGGCCGCCCGTAATTAATCACTCAAATTGCTCTTTAGAAGAGATCAAAGAAGTTTTATCAATACAAAATATAAAAAATATAACATTATAGGATAATGCTAATAACTAGACATCGGATGTTTAGGCCCTAAAAAATCGTCTTTTAGGCGCTTAAAAAGACACCCAAAAATTCAAGAATAAGGAGAAAAACAAGTTCTTACATTTTAATGTAAAACTTGATTTACCTATTTACCACTCTTCCACATTTTATTCCTAATAGTTTGCATTAACTAGTAATATTTGCATATTACCAGTAACTTTTCAGGATCACAATTTTAGATTTGCGACGATTACGAGACAAAATCACTTTGAATGCGGAGAAGGATCTCTCAACATCTAATGAAATGACTGGCATATATTTTAGAAGTCCAACACTAGCACCACTGAAACCTGAGAATTTACATTTATTTCCACTTGAAATTTTGGTGCCCTCGGTGAATCGATCATGTTCTCAGAACATTTCTGGTATTTATGAAATAGGGATATGGAGAAAAATCAGTTGGTATACTTTTAGGAATTCTCTTGTATTTTAAAATACCAAGACGTGAATTGAAGATTTCGTAATCAATGGATCACGTTGGACCATGGCCGATTTTCCGATAACTTTGCATTGTATATAAAAATAATACATAAAAGACAAAAAAGTCCTAAAAAAGGCATTTATGCAAGAAAAGGCATTTGTGTCAAAAAAAGCAAAAATAAGCATAATAAAACTTCGGTATATGTATATATCGTATATATGTATATGTATATATCGGTATATCCTTTGTCATTATCCGTGCACATCTATTATCGGCTTTTAAATAAGTTCGCTAGAATAAAATAGGCATTGCCCTAAACATCGGACGTCTGCCAATAACTCAAAATCTACTTTCGTTTGGAGTTTTGCCGGTATTGCAGGCTGTAGATGATACGAGTCGAATTGCGAAATTGCGTTGCGGAGTTGAAAGTGCTTGCGCTAACGCACCTGGTGTCGTCGCCGTCTCTGGGTGGCAGGGCTGTGACTGGGCGTGACGCAAGGGATCCGTAAAGCGATATTCTCATCGCGGCGGCGGCGGCTGTATCAGCAAACGGCGGCGCAGGATGCTCATTTGGCAGGTGCTCAGCTGCGACGGGGGGATTACGGGCTTACGTCTTCTTCAGAAGAGTTCGCAAGCTGCTTCGCTTGCGCTGCATCTAGGTGGGGGGGGGGACGGCCGTCCCGCGATCCGCTAGAGCAGGGGTGTCCAATTTGCAAGCCTCAAGTGCCAAAACTAAAACTTTAATATGGTTGCGCGCCGTATTTTCATTACTCGGGATATCCAAAAGTAATCCCGTGTTATTGATCTCGACAGTTTACCCAGCTGTTCTGAAACAGGGACGGGGATGGAACCATGTATGATATCACACTCTACCATGCATAACGCAGCGAAACACTAGAATGATTTTGAATTTCTGAATTTACTAGAAAAAAATCGTTAAATCTAAGCTTAACCTACTTTTACATTAAGGGAGCGTTGACCCCGATACGGCACGTACTCCAGACGCAATATTCTCGCCCAACATGGGTGCAAGGGACTTTTGCGTTGGTCTAATAACCTTTCGCGGGCCACAATAGATGGCACCGCGGGCCGCATGCGGCTCACAGGTCGCCGGCTGGACAGCCCTGCCCCAGAGGCAACAGCCCGCGCGGGAGGATTGCGGTAGACCGAGAGCCATTCAAAGCTCTCTAGAATATTCCGAAATGATCGCAAACTGAATTCTGATAGCAGTGGAGTCTGGTTCATTTCACTTAGGATAATTTGAATGGTAAGACGAATTTTCTTCTAGATGTACTACAATTCCCATTTGGTAGAGCATGTTTAGTCCGATTATCCGAGATTATGTTGATTACTCCAAGTCAGAAGTTTGCGGTTTTTGAAAGATATACTAAATGTTGAAATTTTAAACAAGATTCAGATTATTACATTGTTGTGTTTCCTTATCAATTTTCTTTAGATTAATAAAATATGCTGTATTGTCCGTTTTCGTTGTAGACCTATTTTTCTGAACTTGTCCCATCACTATATCTCAGTTTTAATATAATAGTAACGGGCAGCCGCAATAAAGCAGTAATAGAACTACAAATATAATAGTCATGCGCAACATTGTATTAAATTCAAAGTATTAACAACAAAAGTTTTCCCGATTAATGCAATAACATAAGTAAACAGTGCAACATTTCTTCGCATACCAAGAACAACTAGTTTGTGTTCCAAAACGCAACACGTAAATAGAAACGTTTTTTGCCACGTGACCTCTACCTTGGAGCCTTTCTGTTCCATACCGACGCCCCGATTATGAGAATTTAGTCGCGATGGGGAGTGTGAGAATAGGCGGATTAACACAGTCAAATATTTGCATTTTTTGTTGCAATCGAAATTCTTTAATTTTTGGGGAGATTTGTTTCCGAGTTCATGGATATCTAACAAAATATAAACTCTCACATGGTCGGATGCTGTGTAGTTGTTGTACAATTTCCTGTGGAGCTATTTTAATTTAATTATTTTGTAAATTATTACATGCATATAAAAATAATGTCATATGGTCATACTACATTTTGAAATTATCTCAGAGTGAAATCATGATTTTTCTTAAAATAGCTGATTCAAAAATATCGAACTGCACTTAAAAATATGATAAACGGCAAATTTTCATTTCAATGTACGAGTTTTCAATAATTGCAAGTGTTCATCTTTTTTTAATGTACCCATCACTAAAGCTGTAAATGAGATATGTTTCTTGATTCAAACAATTAGCCAATATTAAAAGATTAAATGATATCACAAGCAATTTTTTTTGCAAGTTTGAGTAGTTTTCATATACTACGTTTTCACGTACTCAAAAACAGCCAAAAAACACACTTCGTTTTAACATTTTGTTCGGTTAGAAAACAATTCACTAAATGACTTGACACAAGTGTTTCTTGCATTGGAAATTTTAATTTTCAAAAATTACACAAATACTTAAAAGTTGTCATTATTCGGATAAAGATTGACTTTGATAGAAGTGAAGAGATTATACATTTCTTTTGCACCCATGTCCCTGATAAGTCAAAAGTAAAAACTTTTTAGAAGCGACTACACACTTGAACTAAAAGTAAATTTGAACATACCTTTAGTCTTTCAATTCGGCAATTACTTTATTTATCAAAATACCCAATGAAAAATCCTTCCTCACTCGAAAGAATAAATGAATGTCGATATGCGAGTCATATTTTTAATATGTTTATATTGAGTGATTGGACCTAAAATCTAGTGCGTTAATATTTCTTGTTAACATTTAAAGATAAGTATAAATTAAAGGTGTTGATTTTCCTACGTTTCTAATTTAACAGACACAAAACTTTTTACGTCAGTTTAGCCTGCGTCTTCCTAGTGAAGTTCTGGCCAAAAGAAGCAGATCTCAGATCAAGGCCACACCTTTTCTTGCGACTGAGTGAGCGGCCTGAAGTTCAGCGACCGTGTGAGCCGAGCAGTGGCGCGCCGCCCCGCGTTGCCTGACGCAGCAGGCGCCATCTGGCGAGAGGCCGCGCGGTGGGCGGGGCTGCGAGTGGGCGGACGGGGGGTGTGTGTGACGAGGTCTTGCTCGGCGTAGGCAGTGGAGGCTGCGGCTGTGGCAGCCGAGGCCGTGCGGCGTTGAGACGGCGGTGTGTCGGGGATGTGAGGACGCAGTGCTGGGAACAGGGTGCCGAGGAGAAGTTGGCCGGGAGTAAGGGACATAGAGACGGGGAGTAGCGGGCAAGTCGCAAGGGTACGCAGGGTGTTGGGAGCTGGGGGCAGGGGCTGTGAGGTGGGCCGAGGGAAAGGAGCCAGGGACGTAGAGAGGGAAATGGCGGGGAAGTGGGAACGGTGCGCGGGGTGCGGGGAGCCGGGGGCGGGGGCTGTGAGGTGGACCGAGGGAGAGGAGCAGGGGGCGTAGAGAAGGGGAGTGGCGGAGAAGTCGGAACGGTGCGCGGGGCGGGGGCTGCGGGGGGGTGGGCGGGGGTTGGGGAGCGGTGGGAAGGTGTGTCCCCTGGAGCGGACGCGGGTCGCGTGCTGGAACCGCAGGGCGACATCGGGGGCACGCGCCGGGAGGAAGGGGCAAAGGAGGTGGGGGCAGGGCGTGCGCGGCGGCCGGAACAAGCGAGGGCGGCCGTGCGTGCGGAGCTGGGCCGGCGCCAGGGCATCCTCGACCCAGCGCGACCCCACACGCCACCACACGGCGCCGCGCCGGCCGCTCAAGTCACGAGCGCCTGCGCACGGAGGCTGCCTCTCGTCCCCCAGACCCAACACGGCTCCACAGAAACAGCCTACACGCGCGATTACTCTCATTAATGAAACATTCGTTCTTAAAAATCTTTTTAATCATTACTTTAAATATTAACTATTAATGATTGAATATCCGGGATACAAGATGTATCAACCACAATTGTAAATTTACTTTGCAGAAAATTTGTTACTTTGGTAAGTACTCAATTAAATGAATAATTTAATGTTCAGGTAGCTGATGTATTTCTTTGTATGATGTAGCTATTCATATGTTAATTTGTGAATTTAATTTTAATATTGTAGACCCACTGATGATGGAAAAAAGTCTCGAAACAGGGTTATTGCTGAATTTTCTGCAAAGTACATTTATATAGCCTACTATTGTGGTTGATACCTCATATCCCGGATATTTTATAATGGACTACCACAAGATATCCGCTGCCACTGCAGAATTGTAAATTATTGATTGATTGATTGTCTTATTGTTATTTCCAGTTACGTCAGCTGCGATGTGTAGGCCCGTAAGTTTAGTGAATGTTTAATCCGACAGTTCCTTCCCTGCTGGATGGTGAGATTCGGTGTCGACCTACACGTTGGTTTAAGGGGATTTCCCCCTCCAGGTATCTTCACCCGGCGATGCACCACGCAAACCAGGGCATGCCCTAGCTCCCAACTGGACTCCTGGTCATATGTGGTATTGTAGTGCATTGAAGTGTGGGTTTAGGGGAGAGAGAACAGGACAAGAAAGATCCCACGCTCTCCGTAGCTCCTTTGTTTGGGAACTGCTCCAGGATTCACCTAGTATTAATGGGAGAAATCACAAAAAACTACCGATCAGAGCAGCCGGCTGCTAGAAATTTCGTTCATATAAGGCATAGATTACTTATACGGCTTGTGGCGAAAATCAGTCAGCATAGCAACGTAAATTCTAGGACATCTCGGTCAGAAATTCTGCATAGATAGTGGTAATGCCGGCGATCTCAGCCAGGACATATTGTAATTGTGAATAATTGGTCTCGTGAGAACATTTGCCAATTAATAAAACATTGTTTTGAAAGTAAATCATCTGCATACTTGCACCCAAATTTGTACGAGGAGGAATGCGATAGTATTACGTAGTCCGCGTACTGCGCGTGGGTAGAAATTTTATTATTACTAAGCGTTCATTATCATCAGAAAGCCGTAGGCATAAATGAGTCGCTGAAACTACTAGAAATGCAATTAAATTGCTCAAAATTCCAAACAACCAATTTGATTTTAAAGATTTACAGTTCCTACACTTTTCTGGGCACCTATTGTACTTCGAAGTAAGAAATGTAATCGAAAGACTAAAAATATAATCAAAACCGGGTTTAAAAAGCCTTGACTGCGCCGTTTTCAAGTGAAATACAAATGCAACGTGTGTTGCAGGCTTACGCGTGTTGCAGAATAACGTGCGTTGTCAATTGCACGTGGGTCTGAGAACTTATTAATAGCATAATCTATAATATTCTATATTTGCTTTCAATCGGTTTGATCTATCCGTGGGAAGTAATTCTCTGTCTTTGCAGTGACACGTTTACGAACCGAAATTGTAGGTGGTTTGAAGCACAAACTTCACAGTTCTATTGAGCGCAATGTGAAACCAGACATACAAGTAAGACCTATATTAACATTTTAATTATATCACCGTTTTGAACACTTTGGGAAACGTTTCCTAACGTTTCGTCGACGGCTTATAAAATACTTGTATGATAATATCTGTAAGTAACCTAATGCTCTGTGACTGTTCGTTTTTAGTCAGTTTCGTTCTAACAAAAAAATGATATTGCTCTTTTTAAACTTCAGTATTATCATATAATCGAGCTGTGAGTTTGCTGAGATTCCAAAAAGTCCAGGAGTAGTGGCACACTTGGTAAAATGCCATGAGATGAAACGAAGCGATTATAAAAATCCATTTTCCGATCCGATCGGTCGGTCCTTCCTCCATTTTCCGGAAGCAACGAGCGGAAGAGCGCGGAGGTGGAGTCCTGCCGTCCTTCACGTCTTGTTTTCCCGGGACCACGACGCTCCAGCGCCCTTGAAAACCCCGCGCGCTGCCCGCCCACTTCAGGCGGCCGATCCCCACCGCCATCAATCTAAACGTTACTCCGGGGAATTGACACTCAATATCGATATCACAGCTAGGCGAGAGATTTGTCCCGGGGTTCTAGGCGCTTTCGTTGGACGCTCCTGCGACGGAGGTGTGAGAGCCGTGGGTCGATGTTTACGCTGCGACCGTCGCCTGCGACAGTTGCCTGCCACCCATCCCCCGGGAATCGGGGACGCGCCTCGGGGGAAGTGGCCGGGGGCATATCTGGAATGAGATCTCCGCAGCGATTCGTCTTGATGGCATCGCATCTCCCCGTTTTGTCGAATCGTTTCATTCGTGGATTTGACAATTTGCATAGAAACAGAGATTTTACAGTAGTTCAACGTACGGATTCGCGCAAAAGCTTTGAATGGAAAATATATAAATGCAAACTATGAGAAAAATATTGACTCTACAGTTCAAGTTTCACTCAACCAAGTTTTAAGCGGAACCTGTTTTGAAACTTACGTACCCCTATAAATGAAGAACTGGAATGGAGTCACAATTCCGTACATTGTAAATGATTTTTTAGATGTTAAAATACATAATTAACTTCTTACGTTCAAATTGCAATCCTCACCTTTGAACATTTCTGACAAGCATGACACAGAATTGAGCTACAATTCACAATATAATAGAACATCCCAAAATGACTTAATATGAACAGCACGTACGCCCTTTTTTAATTGATTGATTTATGATTTCTGGCTCGTCAACTTCTAAGGTGATTAGTCCCGTAAGTGTAGTACATTTTTATCGCGCGAGACGGCGGTTATCTTCCCCGCTGGATGATGAGATTTGCCTTCGATCTACCGGCTTCAGAAGGTTGTCCCCTTTGGCTTAAGTAGTTTTCCCTCAACCAGATATCTCCCAGTAGGGAACCGCCCCAGCCGGGCAAGGTCTACGTTCCCAACCCGTCCCCTAACATGTGCGGTACTGTAACGCATGTAAGTTTATGTGAGTGTAAGTAAACGGAAAATTATAGAGGAATAAGTCTTTTAAATGTTGCTTACAGGATCTATTAAAAAATAATCGCATCCAGAGTTTGTAATATTGCGGAGACCATGTTCTTAGAAGAAAAAATTGGTTTTAGGAAGGGTAGGTCTTGCTCCGATGTATAGTAACTCAGAAATTTGTATCAAAGGCCAACATAATAAAAAAGAGATAATGAACCATGGAATAAGGCAAGGATGTAGTCTGTACCCAATTCTATTTAATTTATATTTAGATGAAGCATTAAATATGTGGATATCCAGACTAAAATCTTATAGCCATGACATGGAACAAGAAAGAAACCTACTGACCATATTATTCGCGGATGACCAACTTGTAATAGCAAATGATGAGCATAGCCTCCAGAAAGCACTGTTTGAATTACAAAAGGTAACCAAAATGTGCAATTTCTGTATATCCTCAACAAAAACAAAAGTCATGGTCTTTGAAAGGATGGAACCGATTAGATCCAAATTAGTTGTATACAATTCACCTATACAAGTTTCAAGTTTCAGTTTCTTGGGATACAAAATGTCATACAGAGGGGAAATAGATATACAAGGGAAAATTGAAAGACTAAATCGTATGAACGGAACAATCCTGAGAACCCTGAAAAAGAAAGTTAGAAAGGAAACCATTATTATATTCTATAATGTATTAAGTATCCTAACTTGTTTATATGGAAGTGAAAATTGAACAATGACCAAAGAAGATAGCACAAGACTACAAAGCGCTGAAATGAGATTTATGAGATCAGAAGCTGGTTATAAGCTGATGGACACGAAAAGGAATTTAGAAATTCGTAAAGAACTTGGTGTATGTAAACTTCAAGAGAAAGTTTTTCGATCAGCTTTTTCGTCCAGTTTCCCTGATCCATTGAGCAAATGCTGAGATGGCCCCTTGTTTTGCTTCTGGACATAAATGTAACTTCATTTTCTGTGCACGTCTTCTAGAATTCAGTGGGAAATACAATTATTCAAATTATCGTTTGCATGTTGTCGCGGCAGGAAGTAATAAGAGCCAAAATTTATTGCTTATTTATCCTTGAAAATAGATTTTATTACATGGGAGTTTTTTTTGTTTTTTTTCTCCCTTTCAAAATTCAAAATTTATTGCTTATTTATTCTTGAAAATAGATTTTATTACATGGGAGTTTTTTTGTTTTTCCTCCCTTTCAAAATTCAAAATTTAAGTAGTATATGACTTAGTGTAGGGATCACAGAATTTTGAAAATGTGCACACAATTCACTTTTCCCCATAGCACGTCATACGCAGTTTTTTAACTGTTTTTCCGACGTAAAATAAAATAAATAAATAAATAAATAAAGTTAATTACAATCGAAATTCCTGGATGCAGCACATTGAAAGGATGCAAAACAATCGACTACCTAAAATAATTCTAAAATACCGCCCACAAGGATGAAGAAATCCTGGCAGTCCGAAGAAGAGATGGGGTGACCAGATGGGAGCAAGCAGTGCCTATATACCTGAAGAAGAAGAAAAAGAAGAAGAAGAAGAAGTAAGTGGAGGGGATGGAACAAGGTAGATGAAGAATAGATCGCGCGTGGTCCGTGGCTCGTTTTTCGGGTACTTCTCCGGTATTTTCCTGGTGTTGATGGCAAAAAACACGGTAAACTGACAATTAGAGCAGCCGACCGCTAGAATTCTCCTCCAGACAGTGGATAAATTCGACGTTCCGTGTACTAGCTAGTGTGGAAAGCCTGAAACCGTCGGGACTCGAACTCTAGGACCTCGCATTCAGAGGCACAGCAGTGAAATCAATTGATGCACAGAGCCATCTAAGCGGGTATTCATACTTTTGATGCACGAAAACCTAGTTTTAAGGGACTAGAGCGCGTTGAAATATGCCCGAAGTTGACTGGTGCCAATTTGAAACAAGCCCCGTCTTTCTATTTAAAAACAAGCCCGACTTGAAGTGACATTTTGAAACAGAATTATTACTGATAAATGTGATTTGGGCGCCAGTAAAATATTACACTTGAAACCTAATGATCCCTACGTAAGTTAAATATCTCTCATTCCAAAATTATGTTGTGCTAGCTCAGTTAATTGGGGTTCGAAGTTTATAATTGTTGCTACATACTCTGCAACCAATTATTCAATCTGCGATCCATACGGAGTGGCGAGGAATCTAAAAATCTTATTAAAATGCTGGATTGCACGTAACAAACAATGTTAATTAGCTTTCTTTCAACTTAACAAATTAGAATTTCTTATAATACCACCTATGGTTCTGTTGAAAGTTAAACAGTTATTACACTGATAATAAAAAATGAACTGATCTTTGGTTATGAACAATTTTCTCTATTTTACAATACTTATAAAACCTTGTTATTCATTCGTGGGTCATCGCGCGCTCTCCACTTCTTCGTTCGATGGCGCCCCGTTGAACCTTCTCCGTCGACGTAGCAGAATCTTGCTTCTGAATAAAGTCCTCGCCTAATGTCCGTGATCTGGTTCCAAATTCTGCCGGCGATACTATTATAATCCGTGACTTCCATCACTTGCGTCTCGGGTGGACGCCTAGACACGTATTTACTTCCTACAAGAACGCTCTATCCTAATATAAGAAACGATAATTTTATATAACTGTCTTTCCCCGACATGGTAAAATATTTCAGGGGCCGACCCGCTCATCACCGCGTTACTCGAGCGTATGAATGCTCTTCTAAAAAGTCGGAAGCTTCCGAATTTTGTATCTTTTTCTTTTGTCTCTCATAACAATGCTTATTCCGCCTCTGCTGTCATTTCAACCTATCGAAAATGATCCTTAACGCCGGTTGTTTATTTGTCACATAGCGACCCCTTCGCGACCGTCTATTGACATCCCTACATTCTATGGCATATAAAATGACATTTCTATAATAAAAATGGTTCGTCATTTTGGTATATCACAGCGTCGCTTGGGATTTGTGAATCAAGGAGACGGGTTGATATGTCTCGTGTATTGCGGGTTGCATTGAATATGCTGGATCTCTTATATCATTGATCGGCAATCAGCGGCCTGTGAAACCACGACAAGCGGCTCGAAGGTCCTAACTGTTGGTTATTACACTGAAGAAAACGATAATGGATTTTTTGTGAATTATGTATCCCAAACAAACATTTCAGGAAAAAGATTGATACACGAAAAGGTAATTCTAACGCAGTTGGCGTGTTTCAGTGTTTCGATTGGTCTCTAAGCTTTCATCATTTCCGCTACCAAGGCAGTAGCCACCATTCTCCCTCCCTCCATTACATTAATACATTCGCTGCTTGCATTCTCTTAATCCCAGTTTCCCCGAATCCTTGTGCTTTCTTAATATTGAACAAGATTCGTTATGCAACACTATCCCTGTTGTTCTTGTCTCAAACAACGGTCAGGGAAGAAGATATTGGCGACAACTTGAAGTATTGTAATTTAATATTTCAAAGTTGCTGAACAAAAAATGATTTCGAGATATGTGCAGCCCGAGGGTTTTTCTACGGCCCGTGGGTATGGAAAGGTTTACTACCCCTGTCTTATATCATAGCCGAGTTAAATCTGTTTTTGCAGGATTAGGGTGGAGTTGGAGCTACTTCCCAATTCAAGATCCTCAATTAAGGGTATGGTGTTTAGGGGTTTTATGCCGAAGGTTTCTTATAATGGGTACAAAATCATCATCATTCCCAAGCCTATTAAATGCAGAGGAGACGGGATCAAACATTTATTAATATTATATAATTATGAGATAACGTCGTGCATCTCTGTATTCAGATAGATTTTCATACAGTTTTTCGAAACTCAGTTGACTTCTATTCTACTGAAAAAGCAAGAAGGATTTACTTTACATCGTGAATTAAATGAATTTATTTCCGCCGTCATAAGTTTTGAAATAAATCAACTGATTCTCATGATAAAAGAACTATTTTTAGAATGGGTGGGATATATATGTGGAAAACTTTATTAAAATATATCGAACATTAAAAACGAAAAGTATTCAGTAATTCAACACCAATTCATTAAATGGTTTGTAGTTTGTTCTGAACTTATCTTATTAAAATCAACTATATTTTGTCACAAAATACTACATATATAGATATTTTGGAAGGGTAAAATATCTAGGAAAATTAATTCATTCGCAAAACTTTGCTATTATAGTGGTAAAAATACACGCAAACATTTTCTCTTGCAAAAAAATTTATTTAAGAAGCAGTTCTTTACAAATTAGTTTTGAATGTAGCTTATTTACTTGATCGTTTGTGTATATCACTTAATGAACTCAGGTCGGTAACTTACAAATATTAAATATTTGATTATAACTAATGTTTTATTTATCCACAGGGGAAAAGGTTTGCAAATTTTGACCCAATAACTCTAAACATCTATCGCACTGCACATTGATTTTATGAGATAAGCTATTACAAATGTCAAAGGGGAGTAATAGTAGCAATGGATCAACTAATGAAAGAGAATTATCTACTCATTTCACATGAACGGGGACGAGCTTCAAATGCGACTGATCTGTATGTGGCTATTTAATATTATTATGAGCATCAGCTATGTACAACAAAGACAAGGCAGGTGACCGCAATTTAATTCTGCACTTACCGATAATTAATGATAGCCATTTTCGAACTAAATACTAAGAATAGAGATGGCGTATTATATCGGTTTGTGGAATTTGCTGTCTTTTTACTAACGTCTACCTGTGCATTGCTTTCAATAATTTTTAAATAATGTAGGCCGGAGATTTTTATGTTCATTTCGCCCGTATTGGATTTTAGAATAAATTTGTGTTTCACTTGTATATATCGAATTTGAAAATTATTTGAACACTGTAATATTGAAAATTTTTTAATAAAATAATGAAGATATCTATTTAAAAATAACTAGACGTAGAAAAGTAAAAATAAGTTATATTAAAAATAAGGAGAATGATTCTCTTGACAGAAATCTCAAGTGTTTCAAACGTAAATATTTCAATGTCATTAACAAGAGAAATATTTAATTAAAAGTTTTTTTCATTGGAACATTCTATTTTTTACAAATGAAGGATAACAGCTGAAAATATAAAATAATTCGTAGTCAACACGATTGTTGAGGCTGCAAAATAGCTTCATCAGAGTTTTGGGAGAGCCACAGACGATGATTCGGGTTTTTCGACAAGACTGCTGTCACCTTTCCTGTCTTGTCAGAAGGGAAAATTCTGTAGGGCAATTATTTAAGAAGTATTCGTTTACCTCAGCGTTAGAATTGTTGAGTATTGAAGTTGTCAATGTTACCTTGTCTAGGCCAAAATTGTTTTCTGCGTAATTCGAGCGTAATACAATGTCCTGCAACGCCCGCACCAACACCTCTGTGCACGGAGTCTGCACTGCCGTTACCAATCGTCGAACTCTAATTTTTCAATGCAGCCAAGATGTTAATTACTAAACCATTTTACTGACGACCTCTGTGAAACTGCTCGGTTGAAGGTTCTCAAACAATTGACTCTCGTGGCGTCTTATTTGGAAATGCATCTGATTCACAGAAGTTGTCAACAATACGAGAATTCCCAGCAGCTGGCACAATCTCGCGAGCGTCTACAAAAGCAGTTCAAATTTTTCAAAGCAGTTTGTCCTAAGAGTTTCATACGAAAGACGTCTTAGTCTTTTTCTCTGGAAGTCAAGTCTCTGGAAGTTCAACGCGGGACGTTTAAAATGCATGTCCTTTGCTGTTAATCAGCGTCAAAGAATTGTTTTAAATGATAAAATTCCAAGTACGGCGCCAAATTTGAATCAATTTTGGCCGCCTACGTGCCATTAACGATCATTTGAAACATTCAAAATATTTAAAGATTAAGATACGTTTATTTAAACTGCAATTGGGTGTAAATCGATGGCAGTTAATTACATATATAAGATAATAAAATTCCATGCAAATAATATAATATTAATAATAATGCCGAAATAATCATAACAGTAATAATATAAAAACTGATGATTAATAAAACATTAAATTACACCAATGCGTTGCTGGTGACTTCGTAGTGTGCGCTGCGTGGATGATCAGCTGCGTGAGTAAGCGTTCCTGGCGTGGGGGCGTGGAGGCGTGGGGCGTGGGGGCGTGGGGGCATGGGGGCGTGGGGGCGTGGAGGCATGTGCATGGGGCGTGGGGGCGTGGGGCGTGTGGGCGTGGAGGCGGAGGGGCGGGGCTTGAGGCGTGGAGCCGTGGGGTGTGGAAGCACGGGGGCGTGTGGGCGTGGGGGCGTGGAGGCGGGGCGCGTGGGCGCGTGGGGGCGTGGGGCATGGGGCGTGGGGGCGTGGGGGCGTGGGCGCGTGGTGGCGTGGGGGCGTGGGGCGTGGGGGCGGGGGCGCGGGGCGTGGGGGCGTGGGGCGTGGGGGCGTGGGGGCGGGGGCGGGGGCGTGGGGGCGTGGGGGCGTGGGGCGGGGGTGGGGCGTGGCGCGGGACGTGGGGGCGTGGGGGCGCGGGGCGTGGGGGCGTGTGGGCGTGGGGGCGTGGGGGCGTGGGGGCGTGGGGGCATGGGGGCGTGTGGGCGTGCAGGCTCCTTGCTAGTCGCGGCGCGCCTCGCGAGCGTTCGCCCGAATTCAATTTGAAGGCTTTGTTCGAGGCAGGTCGCGCACCACACCGCCCCACCCCGCTCCACCCGCCCCTCGCACTCCCACACCCTGCCGCGCAGCGCCATGGCATCGAGTTACTGCAGACGCATACGACAGTCGAGGAGCTCGATGCAAGGAGAATAGGATGTGGGTTCAAGGTGATGTGAGGAGAAGGGCGGTTGTGGTGTTTAAAATAATTATCGTGATGTTAGTACTGGTGATAATGAATATAGTGATGTCGATGACGATGGCGGTGACAATAACGATGGTGATTATAATGACAATGTTTATTATAGCGACGATAGTAATTATATTGACGGTAGTAATTATAACGATAGTAATTATAATGACGATAGTAATTATAACGACGACCTTAATTATAACGACGATAGTAATTATAATGACGATAGTAATTATAACGACGTAATTAATTATAACGACGATAGTAATTATAACGACGATAGTAATTATAACGACGACCTTAATTATAACGACAATAGTATGTCGAAAGTAATTACAATATCAATAGAAAAGTCTCCTTTAGTGCTGCAGGAAAGCTATTCCATGACTCGATAGTCCTATTAATAAAAGAGTATTTTCCAACATCAGTTTTCTGTTTCCTTGGATTTATTTTCTTAATATGGTCATGACGTGGTAAGTAGACGGGTTCATGCATTCTTTTCTGAATTTCCCTCAATGCTGAATTTTTTTCCCACGCTTTGTAAAATATACACAACCTTGCCTTTTCTCTACGGCTGACCAGTGATTCCCATAATGATACTTCGTTGGAAATATTTCCTAACAAATGTCCCCTTTTAACAAATTTTGCTGCTACTTTCTGAACTCTTTCGGTGGAGTTTATTTGGCCCTTTCAGTACGGATTTCAACACGCTGCTCCGTAATCTACGTAATACCGGACGCACAATGGTTGTATATGCTCGTTCTCTTGCTTTACTACTTCCCATCCTTAACATGAATTACAAAGTGTAAAGATTTCCACGTCTTGCCAACAGTAAAGTTGACGTTCTCACCCCAACAATGATGTTTATTAATTATCACCTCCAAGATGTTTGCAACTAGTTACCTGAATTAACTTGCCTGCAATCAAATACTTAGCCGCCCCTTTATTTCTACTACGCGTAAAGAACAAACTATTTTGTATTTAACTGGATTTATGTTCATTCTATTGATTTCCGTCTATTCTTCTAAGCATTGTAAGTTTTGCTGTAATTTATTCTGATCCGATATGTTCTCGATCTTTCTGTAAATAAATCAGTCGTCCGCTAAACGTTTAAATTTTGAGCCTATTCCTTCTGCTATGTCATTTACGTACATTAAATATAGCAAAGGTTCAAGTATAGTCCCCTGCGGAACCCCGCTACTCTTACCGATAGGTTGTTTCCATTCTCACTCGTTGGTGGAGGTTATTTAGAAAATCCTTAATACATAGTATCACTCACGAGACTAGTCTTATTCTGTCCAGTTTTTCAAGTGTTCTATCATGGGGGACAAGATCAAAAGCCTTCGTAAAGTCTACTACAGCTGCATCGATTCCATCACCCTCATCTAGTGCGTCTGCGATATCTTGGCAAAAAACTGTTGTTTGACTTTCGCACGAGTGAACCTTTCTTAACCCATGCTGCACCAAATAGCCAATTTTCTTTTCTCCAAACGTACCTAATGTATTCAGCTATTAGGTGCTCCATCTGCTTACAGACAAATGATGTTAGACTAGAAGGCCGATAATTTTCAACTTCTGATCGAGACCCACACTTATAAATGGGAACTACAAATGCTTCTTTCCAGTTCTAAGGAATACTTGAATTATTTAAGGTAATATCAAAACGTCGCAAGAGATACGGAATTGTGGCTTCACCTTGTGCTTTTAATACGTCTCCCGAAATGTCGTCCGGATCCACTGATTTTTTTTTAATTCTCACAATTCTTTTTCGAAGATCACGTGGTCTAGTAATCATTCTTTCTCCCGACCCCCTCAAAGCCTATGCGTCATTTTTTGCTGCAAATACCAAACCTAAAAAGGAATTATAGTGTTCTGCTTTGTCTTTGCTGCCTGTAATTTTGTTTTTATTTGCATATCTTAACACAGGAATGTCCTCCCTATTTCTCTTTTGTATTTTTACGCATTTGAAAAACTGATATGTCCCCTGCTTAGACTCTGATAATATACACTGAAAAACATTTTCTTCTGCGGCCAATTTCTCTTGGAGAAACACCCTAGAGAGAATTTTTCCCCCTATTTTCTGTACTTCTCCCGCGCTTTCCGTAAGCTGTTCTAACTTTTGATTTAAGTTTCCTTATCTTCTCATTATAGTACTCGAGAACTGGGTTCTTTTTATGATATTTCTGTTGTACGAAACGCTCTCTTCCCTCAATCACAATTTTTTATAGTTCCCCCAGATTTCCTCTACGCTGCTTCCCTTACAACACCAGTCCAAGTAATTTGCTCACTGACATTCCTGAAAACCTTTCGCATTTACCTTATGATAGTGATACATCTTTGTGGGTTTATAATATTCAACCCCAGAAATATTTAGTATTTATAAACGTATCGCGGAATGGTCACTAATCCGCTGTACCACTTCACAGCTAACGAGCACGTCCTCTGGTCCGATTACAAAGGTGTCCAGCAGTGCCCCTTCCCTTGTAGGCTCCCGCACAACCTCGGTGAATCAGTTTCCCCTAACCAACTCATTTACACTGGTTCACGTCCTCTATGAGTCACTTCGCCCGTCCAGTTTACATGAGCAATATTTAAGTCTCTCCCAATTATGCAACATTTATTCTTATCATTCTCAATACGCCTTAGTTCACTAAGTTTAATATTACTTATGCTCACCTAGCTGGGCATTTGCAATTTTTCTTTTGGACATCTCTAAGCACCTATTATTTACAATGTTCTATTATCGCATTTACATTTGATTTCGAGCTTAACATCTAGAATTACGCGTTCTTACAGACCTTGTCTGCATTCAAACTAGATTTAACACAAATAAACGTTCCACCCCCGCGTCCATCTCTGTCTTTCCTAAAAACGGCATAATCATAGTGAAATATTTATGCATTAGAAATGATAGGTTTAAGCCATGACTCCGTACCTATTACAAATCAAGGCAATACTGATCTATTAAATTCAAACATTGTTCATGTTTGTTTACTAAGATTCTACAATTTACCTGCAACACTAATAGAGACTTACCCTTCTCATCCAGGCATTGTCAGCCCCCCCCGTCTGGCCATCCTTCGCATCGATTCGTGAGAACAGCTGGCCATGGCCAGCTGCTTCTCTCCGATTTCAATGCAGTCGGTCTCGTGCAAAGCCATTTGTGAGTCCAAAATCATTCCTCGTGCCATCTCGAATTCAAGAGTTCGCGTCCACAAACATTCCATTCTTTGTTCTGCCACTCATTCATAGGCGTCATTAACCTGGCTAATGCATCTGCACGCAATATCCGTCCTCCGTAGCACACCACTTAGAACGATCTTAGCATCTGGGGATTTCTTCTTTGTCGCCGTAACCAATTCATATATTCCTCTGGTCTACATATCTGCTCTTCAGATCGTTTGCACCGACATGCAGAATCACTGTACCCACTGCCCTTAAATTGCTTCTATCCACATACCCCCCTTCATTTTTTCTGTCCTTATCTCTGGCAAACATTCAACTTGTACATTTTTACAATTACTTACATGTCGCACGATTAAGTTGCCTATAACAAGTACTTCACACTTACTTTTCAGACCTGCAATATCCCCCGCAACAATTTTCTCCACAAATGTTCCTGCATTTTCCTCCTCCCCCATACTACTCGAGTCACTTGATTCCACCTCTTTCTCTAAAAGATGTTCACCAACGCTCTTAACTTCCAGTTCCTTGTTTCTAAGTGTCAGCTCTCATATTTTCTTCTGCGCCTCCTCTAGTTCTGCCTCCAACTTCTGAAATGGCCTCTCATTCCTTTCTCACTTATTGTACTCGTTTGGGTCTTCCACACGGGGACCGGAATTCGCTTCGACACCTCCAATTAACAATAACATGGCGAGGATCGCAGCACACAACAATGCCGCTCCAAGACTACCAATATTACTTTTGCACACTCTGTGTGTCGTTGCATGCAAGCGTCCAGCCGTCCCCCCCAACTCCCAACCAGAGAGTCTCCAAAGTATTGGAGAGAGGGGGAAAAGAAAGGGGGGTAAAGAGAGAGAGGGATAGAGAGAGAGAGGGAAAGAGATATGGAAAGAGAGAGAAAGAGAGAGGGAAAGAGAAAATAAGTAAAAAAGAGGCAAAAAGGAAAGGAGAGAAAAAGGAAAAGGGAGAGAGAAAAAGGAAAAGGGAGAGAGAAAAAGAAAGGAAAGGGAGAGAGAAACAGATATATAGATTGAAAGAGATATCCTGAGTAAACATTCTGCGGAAAAATGAGTTAAAAAAGTACAACCCAAAATGGTAAAAAGCCACAAGTTTGAAAAAACTAATAGGAATATTAAATGACTTTGCACAAGAAAGATTGTGATAAGGAAATAATTATTTGTTATGATGGAGAAATGAGAGGCAATAGAAACGGGAGAACCTGGACAAAACTTTCCCGGAACATGATTTCACAATAAATTCCATTTGTATACACCGGCATTTGAACTCCAATATCTAGAGGTGGAAGGTTAGCAGCCAGACCTCTACGACAGGGGATGCCTAAAGAAAACATGAAACCAGAACGAAAAGCGCTCAGATGACATTAGCCATGGAATGTTCATGAGAAGTGTGGGGATGCGAAGACACAAACGTCGCACAGCAGAAGGGGGGCTGTCGTCTGGTCGGTACATGCGCCCCGTAGCTTGGGGTCGTGATGTTGGCTAATTTTGATCTTGTGCAATTAGCTTCGTGTCACAACGTTTGCCACGCCCTTTTTGGCCACGATGCTGCACTGCGCTAACAATGTTTTCTTCCGGGAAGAAAGCAAATGAACAATCAAAGATCTAATGAAACTAGCGTTTTCTATGACTGTGTATGTGAAAAATAGTGATTAAGGAACAAAGAACTAAAAGTTAAGATGATTTGAACAAAAATAAGAGTTTACAAAGAGATTTTTAACTATTAGATGTAACAAAATAATAGTTAAAACAGAATTTTGGTTATTTTGCTTTTGATGGGAGTCCTTGTATACCGAAATGCTTGGAGAAAAATCCACTCCAAGTTTAGTGCGATTTAATAAAGTTTTTTTCAATTTTGAAAACAGTAAAAAATGCACAACGCGGAATAGAATACTTAAAGCTTGCGTCATTTGACTACGAGGTGTTGAACTTCCTGTATTTATATTTTGATCATATTGAAAAAAAAAAAAAACATTGATCGTATTTCCATTTTAACAACTTTGAAAGGAACAGAAAACTATTAATGGTAATAAAAGTTTTGTCAAAATAAAATTCCAATGTGTGCAAAATTGGTTTCAAAACTGAACAACACTCAAAATAATTTCTAGCAAATTTTTTCGCAATATGGGTATGATTGGTTTTTCTCGTCCAATACGCGACGCAACTAAAAGCATTCATGTGATGAAACTCGTGCCTCATAAAATGTAAAATATAAACATTCGAGATGTTTAATGTTTATCACATTATCACGAGATGTTTAATTCTACATCACAAACGCTTTTATTAAATTCACTTCGACAGCCCAGGAAAAAAAGGAAAAACACCAATCGCAATGCATGGACGTCATCAACACTCCGGAGTAATTGTTTATTCAAAAGTTCGATAAATAACCGTCATTACCCAGCCTATGATCCCAAGGTCTCCAACGACCTCATCTGCTCTGCAGTGATCGATCGATGAGAGCGCAACCGTTCACGGACGCGCTGATTGGTCGACGAGGCGCCGATAGCGCGCCCTGGCCCCGCCACGGATACTTAAGCCCACGTGCAATTCCCCGATTGGGCAGCTCTCCTTCCTCTTGATTCGCGCGTCGACTGGCAGTGGGCCAAAGTCGGAATGGCAAAAAACCTGCATGCAAAATCTGAACCATTTTTAATATACAGAGTAATACATACTCATGAGACAGTTGGCGCTAGTAATATTTGAAAGCTCTTTAGTAATGTGATGCTAGTAATATTTGAACGCTCTTTAGTAATGTGACTTGGTAATGTGGCGTGTGTGGTAATGTGACTTCTAATTGGCAATAAGTCAGATTGGAAAGTAAGGTATACCACTACCAGAGCGAGAACTCTAGAAGTCGGATATTGAAATCCGTGGCTTGTAAAGTTCCATAAATTAAAATCTAGATTAATGCCAAAGAAATATCTTAAACACCGGTCAACAGAGGGCACGCAGTCTTCCCTCTATTTCAATTTTTGGGAAAGATGAGATGTTTTCCAATTTCCATAATACTCTATCTCTTATGAATTGGAACAGGGGTTCCCAACCTTTTTCTTGCATCGACACCTTTTAAAAGAATTGTTGGTTTCTTCGATCTCCTTACATTTTCTCTATAATTTACAGCATTCATAATTATAATACAATTAATTGCACGCCTTCGTAACATGAAGATACCAGAGTCACTTACTGTTCTAAATAGCCGATATTTAATTTTGGTTGTTGTGAACAGGTTACAAAATGTTGATCGTTTCCTTTTTAGAACTGCAGTGTATATTCCTGAGAATACATACATGTAATTTCTTGAATGTTACAAATATTCTAGCAATGAACGATGTTTACGAAAGAAGAGCAACATTGTAATTTTATTATTATAAATGTTTTGTAGAAAACTATTAAATATCAACTTCATTAATATTTTTTTGTAATCAATGGGATACTGATTATGCCAATTAGTCGCCGGTTCATATTCAGCTATTGACCCCCAAATGATTCCTTAGTCTTCACTGATCCCCTTTAAAATTGAATGGACCTACTAGGGACTTACATCTCGGTTGGAAACCCGTAATTTAGACAATATCCCAGCTCTGCAATTGCGTGGCGGTCGAATGAAGACTGAGCCACCTTTGAAATAATGATAGTTTTACAGTTTTGTGAGGAAGGCTCTCATGTATATCAGAGAAAATATCTAAAGATTTTGAGTCATTTTAGTTCTCGGTAGTGCTCTTCAGTTGTATCCTTGAACGGTTTCAGGTCATAGTGTGAATATATGGATCGATTGACTATTTCGTATTTTATAACTGGCGCAAAAACAGTTAGCCTCATTAGTCCCGTAAGTACAGTACATGTTTTTATCACGCTATATGGCGATGATATTATGAGCTGGTTGGTGTGATCCGGCGACAACCTACACGTCGGCTAGTGGGGTTTCTCCCACCAGCTGAGACTAGCTCTAAGCTCCCGACCGGTCTCCCGGAATATGTGGTAGTGTATAGTGCATGTTAGTGTATGTAGGTAATGGGCGAAGATAGGACAAGGGAAAAAAATACTCATCGCGAGCGGTTCTTGGCTCATTGGTTACCATTCTGCTCTGGCATTCACCTGGTGTCGATCAGAAAAAAACATGGAAAACTGTCGATTAGAGGAGCTGACCGCTGGAATTCTCCTCCGTGCAGCGGATAATCTCGATCGACTTACCTAGGTAATGCCAAAAATCCTGGTACCGACGGGACTTAAATCCTAGGACCTCCCGGTAAGAGGCACTGTAGTGACATTAGTTGATGTCTTGAGCCTGTTCAGCCTTTCCTGAGTAGAGTCCTGAATCAACTCTATTAATTTTTGGAAATAGTTTTCAGCACGTAAATATCTCTGAGGGTCGACGTTGGCTTTAATGATCTTCTTTATCACAATATTTCTCTGTCAGGCACAAGTTTTGATTATCTGATAAATTGCAGTCTCATTAACATATCAATCAGATTGATGAGAGCTGTGATTTTTAATTTTAACACACACTCGATTTCAAACACACAAAATAACCAAGTATAGTCTTTCAATTGAAGTATGCCCCTGTAAAACAGATAATCATACAACTTACTTAAAATATATTTGCATAATCGGAAAACTGAAAGCGCGTACTACTGATATTTTTATTTCATGGTACTAATTGGGTTAATAAGTTCATTAACAGCCATGAGAGTGAGAGACGCTACTCTCACGAGGGGAAAATACGACATCACTGATCTACACCAGGGATCGGCAACCTTTATGGAGTTAAGAGACATTTTGCCTCCGATGTGAGTTAAGAGCCAAATACAACTACATACATTCTAATACATAAAATGTATTAGAAAAAATAATATAACCGTTATCTGCTGTTAATCATGTATTTATTGTGAAATCAGAACATTCTATTTTGCGTAGTAACAGAACATATCAGGCAACTTGCTAAAGAAAAAGGAAACAGTTTTTTTGTAACTTAAAACAAATTGAAGAAATGTAATTTCAGTAGGTTACATATCTTTAATTAAAACATAAATCAAACGAAAGAGAACGTATTCAATAATAAGGTCAAAGATTTTTCACAGTGCGCACACGCAACACATTGCAATTGGTAATAAACAAATATTTTGGTGAAATGCCTCGCATTGTATGATGGGATTCTTCGGAAAATTGTAAGACTTACAACTAAAAAGCATGGAATTCCAAAACTCACGACTGTTCTCCCAGTGACCTCCGAACACATCTGTTTGTATTCACATTGGTTTTGAGTGTGACGTCGATGAGTGGAGAGTAAGGTTATCTAAAGCTAGGTTTACATGCACGCGATCTGCCGCGCATTTTGGTTTGTTCGCTGCATTATAATGTGTGTTAGGCAATTGCAATATTGCGGTTAATTTTTTTAATAAGTACTATTAAAATACTGAAGAGTCACAAGTATGATCCACTGAGCCACATTCGGCTCGCGAGCCGCAGGTTGCTGACCCCTGACCTAGGCAAACCATAGAAATTCCATAACAGAATATCAGTCTCCGAATATCAGTCTGGGTCAATGAACCTCATGTCGATCAGGTTTTTCGTCCAGTTTCCCTGATCCATTGAGAAAGTGCTGAGATGGCCCCTTGTTTTGCTTCTGGGCATAAATGTAACTTCATTATCTGTGCACGACTTCATAGAATTAAGTGGGAAATATAGCTATTCAAAATATCGTTTCCATGTTGTCACGGCAGGAAGTATTATTTAACTCAAAATTCAAGTAGTTTATGATTTAGTGTAGGGATTACAGAATTTTGAAAACGTGCATAGAATTCACTTCTCCTCATAGCACGTCATACACAGTTTTATTTTTTTGACGTAAAATAAATTTTAAAAATATTACTTCCCAGAAAGAGATTGTGCTCATGTGGCATCTATAAAATCCATCTCTACGTGTATTTCAACTGAGGAGCTCAGTCCCGCAGTTCTCCTTGTGCACGCGCGCCAGTCATCCGCTTAACGTAGAGCCCATAAAGATTTACTTCCTGGATAGACTCTTTGAATTCAGTCTTCGTGCGGTGAGGGCAATATGAGAAAATTTGAAAGCAACTATGGCGGAACTATGAGAAATACAGAATCGAAGTAATTACAGTTGACACCGATGCCAAACCCGCAACACTGTACGACCTGTGTGGTTATCTTAATCCCTATATCTTCGTGCCTATTAACTTAATTTTTTGTGTGTATCGCCAATACTTTTCCAAAATATATTGTTTGTACTGCTAATATTAATTTTATGTTTCGTCCGGTATTCGATTTCCTTTTTTAAAAATATTTCGCTAGTCATTAGTGCACTCCTGTGTGAAATGTACTGGTATATAAACGAGGCGAATTTCATCTCTAATCAATTCTACTTCAATATTCACATTTTTACGATATCTGGACCATTTAAACATGTATTTTCTGATTATAATTTTGATGGTTCAGCTCCTTTTATTCGTTGCATCTCACCAGTCAAGAACTTGTGTGTGCTTTGTTTGTGATGCATCATTCCCATGGGCCCTGATTTTAACGATTCTTTGATATCAGGTCCTGGGAGGGGGTCGTGACATAAAAAGGGTGAGATAAAACTGCAAACAATTCGGAATTCGCATGAAGTACATGGACGTTTACTATGGGAACTGCCATACACTCGCGTCGAGGTGTTTCTAAACTCTCTCCAAGAGTTACGCAGGATCCATTTCCTTTATTAGCTGGGAAACAGAAATCCCGCTGCAGCGATGTTCTGCTGTACAGACATTCCATTGTACGTACGCCAATCTTTCCTTTACCGCACTCCTTCGCCACGCGTTTGATTGAATCCATTCAGGCTAACCACCGCTCCGCACAGCACTGAACTCACAAAAGCGCCACTTCTGCTGCTATTACAGGGATGTTAGTTTCGTGTTGTCGAGAATGGCAGAAAAATATTGTACTAAAAACTACATACCAAGCTGAAAACTAGAAACCGCAACTGGTTGTTAAAAACATGAATCTCGTGATGTAAGAATAAATATTGTACTAAAAACTACATACCAAACTGAAAACTAGAAACCGCACCTGGTTAATTAAAAACATGAATCTCGTGATGTAAAATATTTAGAAATTGGTCCTACGAAAAAGAGATTGAAGCATTCTTTTTTTAGAGCTATGATTTTCAACCACTGTTTTGTCCAGGATATCTTAAATAATTTTATTTTATTTTTTACTATATATTTTATATATTATAAGTATATATATGTATATATAAATAAATAATATATATATATATATATATATATATATATATATATAAATATTTTAAATAAATAATAAAGTTCATTATTCCAACTATTTTGTTTTAATCTATGTATACATTTAATTTCATTAGACCCTGAAGATGAAGGCAAATCAACTTCCAAATGTCGGGGTATAAAAATGTAAAATAATCATAATAAAAGTTGATATAATGTGCTTAAAAAACCAAAGGACCTCACAAAACGTATTTTAAAGAACCTGCGCTACCGGCGTTCCAGGGGCGGACGCAGAGGAGGCCGTGGGGCAAGGGTCCGCACGGCATGCGAGCGCCCGCTGAGAGACCGCGCGAGGAAGTGGAGCGGGGCGGGCGAGCCGGGGGCGGCGGCGCCACAGCAGAGAATGCGGGCATCCCCCGCGACCTGTGAGGGCTCTGAAGGACGGGAGAGGCTACAAAAGTGGGAGGGTGAGGTATGGCAGACGGGGAAGGAAGCGCGCGGTAGAAGGGAGAGCAAAGATAGGATTAGGAAAGAGTGAGTGTCTCGAAGGGTTGTGTGAGTGCGTGGACGTTAGAGACAGCGGGGAGTTTGGTAAGAATGGAGAAATGTAGATGTGCGGGAAGTGTAACGTGGTTACAAACAATGACATAACTGAGAGTCTGGGGGATATGAATGGGAAAGAGAGGAGTGGGGACTGGAGTCGTGTCGACAGAAGGGGAGATCGAGAGGAGAAGAGCAAGAGGGGCACAGCTGCCAGGATAGGAAACGGAAGATGTGTAAGTGCTGGAAGAAGTGTGTTGAACTGATCGAGATGAGAGCGGAGCGGGTAGAGCAAAGCGGGTAGAGCGGAGCGGGTAGAGCGGAGCGGGTAGAGCGGAGCGGGTAGAGCGGAGCGGGTAGAGCGGAGCGGGTAGAGCGGAGCGGGTAGAGCGGAGCGGGTAGAGCGGAGCGGGTAGAGCGGAGCGGGTAGAGCGGAGCGGGTAGAGCGGAGCGGGTAGAGCGGAGCGGGTAGAGCGGAGCGGGTAGAGCGGAGCGGGTAGAGCGGAGCGGGTAGAGCGGAGCGGGTAGAGCGGAGCGGGTAGAGCGGAGCGGGGAGAGCGGAGCGGGGAGAGCGGAGCGGGGAGAGCGGAGCGGGGAGAGCGGAGCGGGGAGAGCGGAGCGGGGAGAGCGGAGCGGGGAGAGCGAGGCGGGTAGAGCCCAGGCAGAGGGAGAGCTGAGCAGGGAGAGCGGAGCAGGGAGAGCGGAGCAGGGAGAGCGGAGCGGGGAGAGCGCAGCGGGGAGAGCGCAGCGGGGAGAGCGCAGCGGGGAGAGCGCAGCGGGGAGAGCGGTGCGAGGAGAGCGAGGCGGGGAGAGCGAGGCGGGGAGAGCGGAGCGGGAAGAGCGGTGCGGGGAGAGCGAGGCGGGGAGAGCGGAGCGGAGAGAGAGGAGTGGGGAGAGCGGAGCGGGGAGAGCGGAGCGGGGAGAGAGCGAAGCGGGGAGAGCAGAGCGAATTGACCGCGGTGGAGATGAGATGCCAAGATAGGAATGTGCAGAGTGCAGAACGGGTGCTGCGGGTGCAGATATGACCGGAAGCGCAGTGTGGGTGAGGCAAGGCGGGGCGCGATGGCCGAGCGGCTTACTTCATCACGCACTGGGCCAGCGGTGCCCGCGCTCGCGCGCGCCGCGCCCCGGTGTCTCCCTTGTGTCGGCCTAACAAAGTGGAAAATTAAAGCGAGCCGCTGCCTCCTTCTCCGCAGCAGCCGGCGGCTAACTTGTTTTGGCGGGGCGCGCGCCCTGGCCGCGGAGTCAGCACTTCAAAGCGACCTGCGCCCGCCCCCAACCCCGCCCCCATCCGCCTCCTCCGCACCGGGCGCGTTGTCTCGGGCCGCGTCGGCCCTTGCGGGCGTCGCGTCTGGCTGGCCTTTCCGGCCTTTCGCCCCGCCCCCGCGCCCACCCGCCCCGCGCCCGCCTCCTGACGTCCCCGCGCCCGCCCCGCGCCCGCCCCGCGCCCGCCCCGCGCCCGCCCCGCCGCAAAGCCCGCTCGCCCAAGCGCCCGCTTCCGCGTCCGCCCCCGCGCCAGCCCAGCCACTGCCCTCGTCCCCGCCCCCGCGCCCGCCTTGTGCCCGCTCCAGCGCCCTTCCACGCGCTGACCCTGTGTCCGCAACCCAGCCCCGCCAACCCCAGCCCCTGCCCCCGTCCCCAACCCGCTTCGTGTCCGCCCACGCCTCTGCCCGCGTCCCCGCCCTCGCTCCCTCCCCGTGCCCACTCCAGCGCCCTTCCAGGCGCCGACCCTGCGCCCGCCCCCGCACCCACCCCTCGCTCCGCCCCGCGCGCCCGCTGCGGAATGCTCCTCGCCCGCGGGCGGCCAGCTGCGCTTCCTGCGCTTGTTCCTCTTCTCGCCCGTCAATTTGTAGCGTCCTCGCGGAAACTCTGCGGGAACTTCCGGCGATATCCTGGATGTCGCACTTCCGTGACCTTGATTGGTCGCTGTCGGAGTGTACGCAGTCTCTCGTGGGCAACTCAAAGCTTATTGCGCTGGCAAAGGGAAGAAAACGTTTCCTTAAGGCGCGTGTGATATTGGACACCTTCATATTTTTTTTCCTAGGGCTTTTATCCAGCCGACAGCCGGTTGCCCTTTACGTCCCGAAGGAACGCATATTCGACCATACACTAGACAAACACTTGCGGGCTCCTCTGATCTGGGGTCAGCAGAAAGCGAGGCCCTCCGCGACAACACACACACAAAGGTCAAGGGACAAACAGCCATGCCCAAGGCGGGACTCGAACCCATGACCCTTCGGACCGAAGCGCTGAGTCGATACTCGCTCTTAGCCACCTCGGCCATCCAGGTCGGCACACCTTCATATTACTGATCAAAAATGGTTGATTTTATGAACAATCTTCCCTGTGTTCACTTATGACACCGACAGCGGTATTCTCGTGTCCCAATTTGCATAGCACCCGTAAAATTTAGGTGCAATTCGATGAAGAAAATATCAGGAAGGATCTAACCGAAAGCGAACACTCCGTTGCATGTTGTCGCCAAATTATTTCTAGTAAACGCCACAACAATGCCTTAATTGTGAGAATATAATTATGGTATTTGCGTGTTTCTCACACACTTTGCTTAAGAGTATTGGAGACGCTTGATTCTCTCCGCATTCATTTTGTCGCGGAGAACTATTAGTGAAATTTTCACCACATATTTTACATCGACTTTTTGAAACATCTTGAAACAATTTTATGATGTATACATAAGGTATTTTTATCCACATTTATTTACAATCTGTTCCCTAGTAGGGTAACTGCAATGGAAAGAGTATTTCAAGAAGAATGATTAAGTGTGTCGCTAGAGTTGACGGAGACCCTATCTGACGGAATCACTGTCAGACGGAGTCACTGTTCAATAAAATCACTGACCAACAGATTGACAGACGGTGGCATTGTACAATGGCATCACTGTCCTACTGAAACACTACTAGATGAAGTCATATGCATCTCAGTTACATTGAAGATGGCGGAAACACCGTCAGATATTTGCGTGATTGAAGTGATCAATTATATCATTCTATTCATGTAAAAGAAAATGGATGAGATGACAAAATAGCAAGTAACATTGCATTCTCGTCTATAAAATACAGTTATCTGGCCAATAACCTCATAAAATTCCCAAAAGTTAAAAACAACATAATGGATAAAACTCTAAAATGTAACCTATGGATTAGATTATGATTAAGAGTACGGAACGTGACTTATAAATTAAATCTGCTTGTTTTGCAATTACAAAATACACTTGAGTGTAAGGTTTCAATCAACTCCCTTGAAATTCATATGGTACATTATGGGATGACATTTTTTCGTTATGTATGATACATTGACATTTATTTTACCATTCAATGAAGTAGTATTGTTACATTTGACATTTACAATGATATTAATGTGCAATTTTTTCATATATTTTACATGTGATGAGGCTGAATTTAATTTTTTATATGATATTTTAACTTTGTAAATTCTGTATAATTTTACACACTGTGCAAAGTCGTCGACTAGTACTCATTGGGATGTTTACGTTAATCTAAAAGTATTGGAATAAGGTAATCTTTGCCACGCACAATTCCAATTTGAAACCTTGAATAGAAAGAGAAATTCTTAAAATTTCTTTAAAAAAGACTAGGGGAGAACGGAATTTGAATTTTTTATTTTTCCTAAGAACGCAGAACTGGTAATTAGATATTTCAATCCTTCATTTTTTAAGGTTAGAAAATATTAGAATTTGAAGACGGTAATTTCCGCAAATTTGTCCCATTCGAATTCTTTGAAAATCACAGAATCGACGCATTACTCACTTCATTCTAATCTAACCTATGTTTGTAATACTTTTTACAGATTTTACATGTTTTTCATTTAACAAGTTTTTATCATATTTTGGCATTTCAGGGCATAAAGAAGACGTACACATAAAATATAGAGAACGATATCTCCGAACTCGATGTTTCTGTCGCAATTATTACATTCAAACAAATCACAAAAAATAAACACAGTGTGTTCCGCAGAAATATTGTAGAACTCCATTATTGTATAGTATAATGTGAGGAAAAGAAATAATTCTCGACACATAATATTTATTAACAATTTAAATTTCTGTAGATGCAGTGAAGATGGTTAAAAACCCCGAAATATGTCTGCTGTAATTTAAGTGTACGATTAATAAATATTGTTTGCGGAAGATTAGTTCTTTTCCTGCTGTAATACTATGCAACCATCAAAACAAATAAATACTATTCTTATAGATTAAGGATTCCAAAGAATTACGATTGTGGATATTTCAGAATCCGAGATCCGAAGAAATGCCTTCCTCGCCCCGCCGAGGGCTTTCGGGTGAAAGCTTTGTTATATCTCCGCACAGATCCATCTCTCTCCACGTCGACTTGGCGCCGAGTGCGCGCCCTCGCCCTCTTCCTCCCAGGCAACCACCGGCCCCGGAACAACCTCCGGGCGGCCTTCCGCTCGGGGAGGAAGCCCCGGCCGCCTCGCGCGTCGCTGTCGCGTCACTTCCGGTGCGGCGCAGACGGCGCGCGCGCTCACTTCCGCCGCTCGATGCACCCGCCCGCGGTGGAGGGGAGAGAGGGGGAGGCGGGAAGGGCGTGGCAGGGAGGGGAAAGAGAGAGAAAGGGAAAGAGAGCGATGGGGATTGTGGAGTGTTGGTTGGAGGAAGAATGCTGAGGTGGTGAGGGGGTGGGATAAGATAAAAAGACCGTGAGCGGTAGCTCAGTGCATCAACTGATGTCCCTGCAGCGCCTCTGACAAGGAGGTCCTAGGTTCCCACTCCCCACGGCGGCAGGATTTTCGACACTAGCTTTTCAGCTAGGTCGAATTCAGTCGCTGTCTGGAGGAGAATTCTAGCGGCCGGCTGCTCTGATCGGTAGTTTTTCGTCATTTCTCCGATCAACACAAGGCGAATGCCGGAGCAGTACCCTATCAAACGGGCCACGGACCGCGCGCGATCTGTCCTTCCTCTTCCTTGTCCTATCCTCTCCCCTTACACACTTACACTAACATGCACTACACTACCACATATTCCGGGCGACCGGTCGGGAGCTTAGAGCTTGTCCCGGCTGGGGCGGTGCCCCGCTGGTGGGAGAGTCCTGGTTAGGGGGAAACCCCACTAGCCGACGGTAGATCGGCGCCGGATCTCGCCATCCAGCGGGGGAAGATCACCGCCATATCCCGAGAAAAAACATGCACTACACTGACGGGACTAATGACCAAAGCAGTTGACGCGCCCGGAAACATGAATCAATCAATCAATCAATCAATAAGATAAAAAGGCCTGAGACAGAACTTGGTGGTTTAGCGCAGGACGAATGGAACATATCAAGGGATAAGATAGGGAGAATCAGCACAGGATAGGAGAGGACGAGGTGTGTCAGGACCGGGTAGGGACAAGACCGGGCATGACGTGAGAAAACACCGGGTGGGAGAGGAAGGAGTGGTTGAGACGTAATGGGACGGGATACGTCGGGCCAGGACGGGCATTACGTATTGGACCGAGAGGGTCGGGACATGGTTGCGCGGGGGTGGGCAGGGCGGGCGGGGCGAAGGAGGGAGGACAGGTCTCGAGAACACAGGTTGGAAGGAGTGGAATGAAGAGAGGTTGGGTGGAATGGTGCTGAGTGGAAGGAACGGGGCCAGGCAGAAGGAACGGGACTCTCTGGGAGAAACGGAAGTGGGGGGACTGAAATCAGCGGGAGGGACTGCACAGGACGGGGAGGAATGGGACACGACGGGCAGGTGCTTTGGCGGATTCGATCGGAATGGTTGTAGCTCGGGAGGGATCGAAAGGGGCTGAGACTGGCAAGGGAGATGTGAGGCGTTGCGAGCGGAGCAAAGCGAGTCGTGGCGGAGCGGGGGCGGGGCGAAGTCAGGAAGATTGCGAAAAGATGAGACCTGTGAAGGCGTCAGCTGTTTGTTGCAGGAGGTGGGGTAGACAAGCAAAGGCGCAGCGGCACCGAAAATGCTTGTAGCTTGCATGCAATGCAGACGTACACTCTTGACAGGAGGCTGTAGCAGTGAATCTGCAATTGCGCTGCGAATGAAACAAGATAGTGGCCAAAGACAAGGAAATATCTCAAGGAATGAAGATGAGAGAGTTTAAATGAAAAAAATATTGTGACGGGGAAAGACGATAAATTATTAGAACTTCAATCAAGAACAAAAATATGTTAGAACAAAACCAAGAAACATTGTCACATCTCGCAGAGGCAAAGGTTCCTTCAAGTAATTGAAGATACATTATCGAAGTTATAGGCGAATAAAGTCCGAAATAACTGAAATGCTATCTCTTCAAAATGACAATGAAAAATAAGTGAGGGCGAGAGGGTGCTTGGAATGTAGTAAGCCCAAGGGTAAGTTTAACGAGCAAGAGCAAAGATGAGATGCCAGAGGGAGAATGGTGGAGAAAATGAGGATACTGGTGATGGTGAGGCGGAGGTCGCGACCGAGGATGAAGCTGAAGGTGGGTGAGGGAGGGAACAAGGCGTCTGATAGTGAGGTCCAGAGAGCGATGATGAGAATCGGAGCGAGAGAGAAGGCATGAGAAAATGTTAATTAATGACAAATTGTTGACAATTATGATTTTTTTGTTGACGAATTGTTAATTAATGTGTATTATATTAAAGATGAAAGCACTGTATTGTGTTCTAAATATTCCCAACATTACTACGTCTGTGCGAATAGCCAAGATGACAAGGAACACCAGTTCCCTGCGGTAGGCGCTAATTAGAGTGATGTAATATGAAATGGTAGTGGTATATAAGAACAACAAATGTGTTATATGTAACAATATCGGGTCATAAAAATATCGTGTGGCAGGAGGAAAAAAGATTCGTGTGTATGAATAGAGGTATGAATAGAGTCTTCAGTGCCGGCACAGTTTGTAATAATGAGTACAGCTTGTTATACGAAATAGTAACAAGAACATCAATAAAAACTGGGCAGGAGTGGAATAGAAAGTTGTGTGTGAAAATAGGGTTGATCGAGAGGACAGCGTTGCATGTGAAGACAGAGTTGATTGAGAGGACACGGTTCAGTGAAAAGAAAGTCGTGAGCAGGAAAATAGGGCTGGAAAGAGAGTGAAGAGTGCAAATAGGGATAGACGTGAATATGGCAATGCCAGTCAAGAGAACGATAGCATTGCAGTCATGGATACAAAGAGGCATGACACAAAAAGGCATGATATGACGATACAAACAGGCATGATGATGAATACAAGGAAGTGAACGGAGACAGAAAAGAAAGGTCGTCTTTGAGGATAGGTCGACAGGGGTCTACAGTGGTCGTGAAGGCAAAATCAGCAGGCGCGACTCTGCAACATTTAGCCATGCGCGCCAACACTAGCCAAGGCAGCAGGGAAGCAAGACTGCGGCTAAAGGCAGTGAGTGAGTTGCGTCTAGCACGACTCTGCAACATTTAGCCATGCACGCCAACACTAGCCAAGGCAGCAGGGAAGCAAGACTGCGGCTAAAGGCAGTGAGTGAGTTGCGTCTAGCACGACTCTGCAACATTTAGCCATGCGCGCCAGCACTAGCCAAGGCAGCAGGGAAGCAAAACTGCGGCTAAAGGCAGTGAGTGAGTTGCGTCTAGCACGACTCTGCAACATTTAGCCATGCGCGCCAACACTAGCCAAGGCAGCAGGGAAGCAAGACTGCGGCTAAAGGCAGTGAGTGAGTTGCGTCTAGCACGACTCTGCAACATTTAGCCATGCGCGCCAACACTAGCCAAGGCAGCAGGGAAGCAAGACTGCGGCTAAAGGCAGTGAGTGAGTTGCGTCTAGCACGAGGAAGACGGAGGACGAAGGGCGGAGGGTGGATGGCGCAGGGCGGAGACCGCAGGGTGGAGGGCGGTGAGTGGTGGGCGGTGGGCGGATGGTGGTGATCGGAAAGCGGTGAACGGAGGGCAGAGGGCGGTGGGTGGAGGGCAGATGGCGGAGGGTGGATTGCGGAGGGCGGTGGGCAGAGGGTGGTGGGCGGAGGGCAGATAGCGGTGGGTGGATGGCGGAGGACGGAGGGCGGAGGGCTGAGGGTGGAGGGCGAAGGTCAGAGAGTAGAGGGCGGTGAGTGGAGGGCGCTGAGCGGAGGGTTTTGGGCGGAGGGCGGTGGGTGGTGGGTGGAGGGCAAATGGCGGAGGGTGGATGGCGGAGGGCGGAGAGCAGAGGGTGGTGGGCGGAGGGTGGATGGTGGAGGATGGAGGGCGGAGGGCAGATGGCGGAGGGTGGATGGCGGAGGACGGAGAGCAGAGGGCAGAGGGTGGAGGGCGAAGGTCAGAGGGTAGAGGGCGGTGAGCGGAGGGCAGAGGACAGAGGGTAGAGGGCGGTGGGCAGAGGGAAGAGAGCAGAGGGCAGAAGGCGGAGAGCGGTGAGCGGAGGGTGGTGGGTGGAGGGTGCAGGGCAGAGGGTAGAGGGTGAAGGGCGGAGGGCGGAGGGCGGTGGGCGGTGGGCAGATGGCAGAGGGCGGAGGGCGACGGGCAGTGGGCGGAGGGTGGTTATCGGAAGGTGGTGGCGGAGGGCAGAGGGTGGTGGGTGGAGGGCAGATGGCGGAGGGTGGATGGAAGAGGACGGAGGGTAGAGGGCAGAGGGTAGAGGGCGGTAGGCGGAGGGTAGATGGCGGAGGGGGAGGGTCGATGGCGGAGGGCTTGGAGTGAACACGTCACCCCTCGCGGCGCCGCACGCCAACTTCGTTTACAAGTTGTGTTCTTCCAGAAAAGTTCCTGAATTTACTTTTAGCGCAAACGGCTCTATCTTGTTACGAGTCACGTGCCCGCCTCTGCGAAGAAGTTAAGTAAACAGCACAAGCTACATAGATACGCGTTTCTACTAGTGGACGGAGATGATTAAGCCCTTCCAACTCGAGAGGGAGGAACGCATACGTTTGAGAGCCATGAGCTGGAGTTTACGGCGGACTAAATGAAATGCCAGAAAGTGTCCGCATGTCATCGCCACTGAGCTGAAGCAATTTCAGCCCCAGTGCCCCCGGACGGGCGTTATTTTGAGAGCCACTTCTTAGGAGGGTGCTTTCATGGCGGTTGCGTGTCCGTTGCATTCCTTGGAGAAGACACAAACCCACGACGACTTAAAATTCTGGGAAAAGGAGGACCAATTAAATTCCTTGTTAATATTTGTATACAGACGAAAATAACATATTTTAATTAAAATTTTGTGTTTGTGTTAAAGGGAGTGGTAACCGTCACTACTTCTTTTACCAGCACAACCCCAGTCACCGCAAAAGCGCCGCCTCCACCAGTGGCGCCATCTTCACTACCGCCACCACCGCCACGGACATCGCCTCGAACATAAGTTTTTTTGGAATTCACTCATTCGAGGAAACTATTCCCTCTGATGTTCTAGAGAATGTTAGAGGAATTATATTTCACAATAATTATTACTTCTTTGACACGTTTTTAACCATTCTGAGATCTTTCGTATGGAATGGTTCGTTAAGGAACATCTGGACTGCGCCATAAATAACATCAGAAGACTGTAATATTTGGTCTAGTGTAATTTTTATTACAGCTATCTCAGTCAAGATCTTCACGTAACAAAAATATCATGTTCAAAATGTGAATGGAAATGGGAGAAATATCTGTATTACTTGGAAAATATTGGAGGTTAAAGGCTGCTTTCTATGAGGCAACTCACACCAAGGATATGATCCTTTTTAAATTAGCGATTGAAAATGCAGGTCAACTACCATTACACTATTTAGTCGAAATATTTTTAAAACATTTTTGATAAATTTAGCAAGGATGGTCGATTGTGGCAATGAATATATCCTAACGATCAAGATGGAATAAATGATAAAAATAAAGGAATTGGAGGCATCGGAAACAAGATTGTTGAGGGAACAAAGAGAAAAACTAAATTGTCTACCTCAATTTCCCTGTAAAGCGACGTGAATTTGAGCGTAGGCCCTGAAAGCTGAAGTGTCGCGCTTTAGAGCATTTACGCTTGAAAGCCGCTCACGACCATCACCCCAACAACACCGCTACTGACAATTCAACACCACCAACTCTACTGTCGCCACAACTACCTCTTCTCCATTCACCACCACCTCCATCTCCGTCACTGCCACTAGCACCGTCGATAGCACCACTACCACCAACATCACCACCACCACTTTTATCACCAATACTACCTCGACCATCATAGTCACCGCCTCTATCAGCAGCCATTCCATCTTTCCCTCCACCGTCACTCCTTTAACGCCTCCCCCAACCCCAACTCTACTGTCATCACAACTACATCTCTCCCGATCACCACCACCACCTCCATCACCATCACTCTCACTAGCACCGTCGATAGCACCAACACCACCAACATCACCCCACCACCACCATCTCACTCTCACTAGCACCGTCACCCAACACCACCAACATCACCCCACCACCACCACTTTTATCACCAATACTACCTCCACCATTACAGTCACCGCCTCTACCAGCAGCGATACCTCCTTTCCCCCACCTTTAACGCCTCCCCCATCCCCCCCGCCGTCGCGAAGCGTCGCCACGCGGCCTCTGCATCTTCCGCAGCGCCCCGCGTTCCCCCACGCGCCGCCGCCCGCAGTCGTCGTCGGCGACCAGGACCGCGACCCCCACCGCACCCTTTGCCCCCTCCCACCCCTCCCACCGCGCGCCCTCACCGCCGCACCGCCGCCGCCGCCGAGCGCCGCGCCGCGACGCGCCGAACAAAAGAATCCGGCGCGGCGTCACGTCGCCAAGACAAATGCGAGACGAGGGCGCCCCGGGCGGCGCGAGTGACGGCGCGGGGTGGGGTGGGGGGCGTGTCGAGACGGGAACGAACCCCGGAGCTTCGCATTGGCGCCGTCACGCGCGCGTCGCGGTGCGACACGTCGTTGCAGGCGGAGGAGACGGCGCGGGCGGGGCGGGGCGGGGCGGGGCGGGGCGGGGCGGGGCGGGGCGGGGCGGGGCGGGGCGGGGCGGGGCGGGGCGGGGCGGGGCGGGGCGCCCCTGCCCTCGCGCACTCCCTGTACCGCTGAGCTCTCGCACCGCCGCCGCCGAAGCAAGTTTGACGGCGGATCCGGGGTGACGGTCGCCCCCTCCCCGGCGCCGTCAGCCCGCCAACTACTCGACCAACTTGCCTCCGCGCCAGCCAACTTGCCCGATGAAGCCGAGCCGGCGACAAGAAGCGCCTCCCGCCCGAAGCCGCGGCGGTGACGGAGAGAGGCGGTGGAGGCGAGCGGACATGCAGATGGGGGAGGGGCGGGAAGGGGTATTTTACAGGAAAAATATTTGGGTTTGGAAGGTGCACAAGTGTGTGGGGAGGCGTTGGGGATTAATTAGGGGAGGAGTGGAAGTAGTGGGGAGGTCGAGCGGGCATGCAGACAGTGAAGGGGCGGAATAGAGTGGTAATATGATGGATGTAGTGAGTAGGGAGGTTATTGGGAAAGGGGGGTAACTTGGTTTGGGAATTGGTGAAATGAGATGTGGTGGTGGTGATTGAATAGGGAATGAGTGGAGGTGGTGAAAGAGGGGAGACGGAGCCGACATGAAGTTGGTGGAGGGACGGAAGGGATGGAATGAGGTGGGACCGAATATTTTACTGGTGGCAGATTTGGGTCTGGAAAGAGGAGGAGGGTGCAAGGCGGCTTTGGGGTCTGAATAGGGAAGGAGTGGATTTGCTAAATGTGGAGAGGCAGAGAGGACATGCTGCTAGCGGAGTGGACCAGTGGAGTGTAAGTTTGATGAATGTAGTGGGTAGGGAGGATATTGTAAAAGGGGAAGAACTGGGGTTGAAAAGCGATCAAATGGGCAAGGCAGAGGAGGAGATTGAATAGGAAAGGCGTGGAGGTGGGCAAAGAGAGGAAGCAGCGGTCATGCACATGATGGAGGAGCAAGAAGGTGGGGTGGGGTGGAACGTATATTTTAGAATTAGCAGAATTGGGTTTGGGAAGTGGGGAAGTGTGCGAGGTGCAATTGAGGATTGAATAGGGAAGGAGTAGATTTACTAAGTTTGGAGAGGCAGAGTACTACGATTGAGTGGTCGTATGATCGATATTGCGAATAGGGAAGATATTGTACAAGGGGTTGAAGAATGGAGAATGGGCAAGGTGGAGGTGGGGATTGAATAGTGAAGAAGTCGAGGTGGTTAAAGAGAGGAGCGAACATGAAGGATGTGGAAGGAAGAAATGGAGTGGTAGTGTGATGGGTGTAGCGAGTGACGAGGATATTGCACAAGGGACGGAATTGGGTTTGGAAAGTGCTGGAGTGGGTAGGATGTAAATGGGGATTGTTCAAAGAGCTGGACGGGGAGAGAGGTTGGGGAGAGACGGCAGGGTGGAGATTAAGGAGTTGAAATCCTTAATTACCTTTAAGGGTTAGATCACTCATAGTGACACTACAAACAATGAAGTTTGTGAGGGAGAAAGAGAAAGGAGAACAATAGTTGACCGTTCTTTTTTTAATTATTAAGAACACGTTCAGAGGAAGTAGAGTGAATATAAGGAAAAGAAATATAATAAAATGAAGAGTATGCAATGAAAAAGCGGAAACAGTAGAAGACACAGACGAATGCAAGCAGACGCCTCAAGAATCAGGATATAATTGGTTGATTGGTTGGTTGGTTGTTAGTGAACACGGAGGTGAGTCCCGTAAGTGTAGTGCATGTTTTTTCGTCGGGAGGTAGCGGTGATCTTCATCTGGATGGCGAGATGCGGCGCCGACCTCCCGTCGGCTAGCGGGGTTTCCCCTAACCAGGTATCTCCCACCAGCGGGGCACCGCCCCAGCCGTGACAAGCTGTAAGTTACCGACCGATCTCCCAGCATGTGTGCAGAATAGAGTGAAAAGAAGGCAAAAGAAAGAGTAGAAAAATGAGAATGCAACGAAAGAGGAGAAACAGTAGAAGAGCAAGAAGAATGCGAAGAGAAGCCTACGAAGAAGGCGAATACAATGAAGGTGCAGAGGTGGCAAGGGGGAGTAGGAATGATGGCGTTGGTGACAGCGGCAGTTAAGTGGTAACGACGGAGCGCTGGCGGCTTCGGGGTGAAGATTGCGGCGCCGGAGGTAAAGTTGGCTGCGGTTGCGGTTGTGGCTGCTGGGAAGGGGGCGTGGCAGGGGGCGTGGCAGCGCCAGAGGCGGAGGACTGCGCTTCGCGACAGCCCCGTGGAAGAAGGAGCCCGGGCTTGCTGTCGGGGAGCGCGCTCCAAATGCGATTATTGCGCGATTGCCATACACGAGTCAGCCGGCAATATAAACAAGGTTTCATTTACACATCTCTATTTTGAGTAATAAACATGTAGGTTCGGAAGGGAAGTTGAAATTCTGCAGTAACAGAAATTTTAATGAAAATAAAATAAGAAAATCTACGCCATATTTATAAGGATACTATTCTCCATTTGGACAAATGGATTGGACCTTTTTCTGAAGAAATGAAACTTTTCTAAGATCTTCATTTCAAGAATAAGAAGATCCGTCGCTAAATCTCGATTTTCGCCGGACATTTGTGGTAGTATCTATACTGAATAAAAATTCTTGGTACGACCGATCGGCCGCATAGATAGTGAGGGGATTGTGAAAAAAATACGTTATGGTAATAAAACTCCACAAATTATGCATATCAGCCGAAACCTTGTCCTTTTCTTGTTCCACGGGAATTTTTCTATACAACGTAAACGAGAGTGTAAAAGAGTGTAAGTAATGTTTTTTCTCTTTAAAGCAGAAAGAGTGCCATAACGTCAACATAAACCCAAGAAATGTTATAAATTTATGTTTCAAACTGAATGGCGTTAAGAAAAACCTGCATATCATGAGAAGACTACGTTTAAAGTAATTTTTTTTGAACTAATAGAAAGCATGCGTAAGAACCGGAGGTTCTATAGTAGCAGATGTCTCTGAAATTACTACTTTATGTTACTTTACAATTTATATTCAAGGAAAACCGTTGATATTTGCGGGGAAACTCTTAATTTGGAAAGTAACTGGCAAAATATCGTGTTGTTAAATTATAAGAGATATTTTAAAATGAATAATTGATATATTCAAGCAATTACAGAGTGTGTATTTTATGATGAAAATAAGTGAAGATGAGTATGTAGTGTTTCTGGATGCGTGACCAGTTATGACTGTTAGTCCGTAAGAATAGAGCAAGTTACATACGGTCGAACCTCCATTTATCGAATTTTACGGTTCCTTCAATATTATTCCATGTATGAAACCTTCGATTTACAGAAATAATTATGAAATTTTAGAAAATGATGCTACAAATAGGAAAATGGAGTGAAAAAGAAAATTCAAACTTTAAATAATTAAAAAATATTTTAATCATTCATACCACAGACTTATGAATAGGAACATAAAACTTGTGTTGATTTCTTTGCAACATTAAGGGATTTTCGTTTCGATATTTCGAACACTTGAGCGGGTAATAGACATCCGATCCAGTGTTGCACTGTCGAACTAACATCGTCGGGCAGGGCGATTAGACAGAAGGGCACGCAATTGACCTTCAGATTGCATTCCCACGACTGACAAGTTCTCTCGGGGAGGGATAGCAGGAGTGAGTTATCTTCATGGAAATGCTGGGAACTGGATGTAGTACGCGTATAAAAACATTTACTCAATTATACAAACGTCCAGAAGGAAGTTAAATTTTCTGCAGTAGAAATACTATCCTTCCAAATTAATCAATACTTACTTTCAGAAACTTAATATACAGTATATACTTTATATTTTTATTTCACAGAAAAAAATCAGGAGAGAAAATGAGTTCGATGCATTGAAATAATTTTCGATCTTAAAAACTAAATGTTTAGTATCTTTAGATTTGGTAACTTATTTTAATGTATTTAGTAACTTATCTTAAAAACACTGAAGGTTTTAGATTAGAAAAGAATTAAAGCCTTCTTCTCAACCTAATTCCTTGATTTTTGTTTTACGGGAAATCAGTCGGTGGGGAGGTCTATATGTGTCATTACATGCTCCTATTAACATATTTGTAATGTGAAAGTTACAGTTCCGAAAAGTAGGCGCAGAGGTAATGATGCGGATGATCTTACGAGGCGCTGTTTGATTTCTGATGCTGAGAAGGCGAAAGTCTGGAAGGAGAATGCGCAACGTCCGTGTCAGGAAATAAATAATTCGATTAGATAAGGTCTGGTAGATTAGCATGTTCTCCGCTTCTGACGGCAGGTTCCCCCCCCCCCCGAGGTTTTTTTTCTCTAATCGTACCTTATGGTCTCTTTTCCACGGTTTGGTGGCGATGGAGAGTTCATTTGGGTTGAATAGCAAAATTCGAAAGGTTAGAACGCAGTAAGATGTAGGTATTGTAATAGATTAAATGCCTATTAACAAGGTATTAAATTTATATGTGTAAAATAAAAAAATCTATTAAATAAAAATAATATAACACCAAATTTTAATAATATGAATATTAATCTATAGTCGTTTGCCATTACCTCGTGTACAGAACCAACTACATTGTTTAGTGGGAATGTAACTGGCCTTGGCCGTTTTGTAGTGAGATGCAATTGATTTATCAACAGTAGTTGAGTTTCTTAAAGATATAGTTCGCAAAGTGAGGATAGAGAAATGTTTGAGTTTGAAGATTGAGTGATTTTAAATCCAAATATTAGTGAGTGTACAAAGTCGTAATATGAAGTTAGACATGTGGTCCTTTACAAAAAACATCAGTGTTTTTTATGAGAGGCATTACATTTTGATGTGAAGGTAGATAGCTCAATTCGATTATTTTGTCCTCTGCCACATACATGTACAAATATTGGTAAATATAGAAGATGTCAATTACATTTTCAGAATATTTTTTAGAGGCATTCCAACTCCGTATTCGCTGTGAATAGTGTTTGCTTTGTTCCGGAATAATTACTCAACGTCTAGAAATAACTTTTTGAAGACATCAATTTTCCCTTTACAGTATGTCCTACTTTTCTACTGTAACACTTCAGTTCTACAGTTCTTTCGTGCGATATAATCCCAGGGATTCTGCTAGCACAATATAAGAGATAAGCGCTTAACGTAACGTACTAATTGCAAAACGCCCAGACAAATTAAAGAGGTAGTTGAGAGTTCATGTGAGAGCTGGGAAGAAGTTTTCTCTTTTAATTGAATTCCTCTATTTTTCAATCTTACGGGTGTAAGTGTAAACTGTATGTTCACTTTTTTGTTTTCTCACTGCAGTTATTCAATTAAGTCGGTAAATGAAAATGTCTATTCTTCAAACGTTGTTCGTTGTGGTATAATTAAGTTCTTCTTGAATAACCGCCTTAATACAACTTTAAACACAAGTTTTTGTCACAGTACATACTTCACGTAATATCTGAAAATAATTCGAAATCATACAGGTAATGCTTTCTACATAGGTAGCTAAAATTGATAACGAATAATTCGAGACCTTATTTTTTTTTGCGAAAATTTATAAAGAACTATTTCAATTCGTTCCACAGAACTTTCCAGTGAAACAAGCGTGTTCAATTCCTCCATTTTAAGGAAGAACGACGAAATATTTTACCTCGAATCCGCCAAATATCTATTCACCACGTGTTACAGCACACACACGGGTCATTGAATAGCAAATACCCCACGTTATGAAATCTCTCGCAGAGCACAACACTCCAGTACCTTCCACGCGCAAACCCCAATTGCCCGCCATCTCCGCAACGATGCACCATTGGTGAGCTCGCGTGAATATAAAAGCCACACATTCCGCACACACGCGGACGACACGCTGGGAACCCCGCCTCCGGAGAGAGACACACACAAGAGGGGAGGATATTGGAGAAAGCGGGATGGTGCAACAGCGGGGTCGCAAAAGACGGTGCCCGGGGACGCCACGCTCGGGGGATAAACCGGAGATTTGTTGTTCGCAAACAAAACGTGGTGCAGCACACAATATCCGAAAGATCGGCAACGGACACCGCGTGGTGCCGCTTTGGCCGTCTCTACCGCCCTCACTTCCTTTGCCGTAGTAGCCACCGCCTCCATTGCCGTTGGTATCACTGCTTCGCCATCTCTATCGCCCGCATCGTCACCATGGCCAGAGCCATCGGAAACCGCCGCCGCAGTCGCCCCCGCCCTCCCCAAAGCCATCAACCCCTCCGGCACAGTAACCGTCAACATCTTCACCCTCACCTGCGCACCCACGCCACACCGGCAGAGGTGGCTCAGTGCATCAACCAATGACCCTACTGTGCCTCTGACCGGGAGGTCCTAGGTTCGAGTCTCGACGGTGGCAGCATTTTCGACACTAACTTGTCAGCTAAGTCGAATTCAGTCTGGAGGAGAATTCTAGCAGCCGACTGCTCTGATCGGTAGTTTTTCGCGGTTTCTCCGCTCAACAACAGGCAAATGCTGGAGAAGAACCCTAACAAACAGGCCACAGACCTCGCGGGATCTTTCCTTTCTCTTCCTTTTCCTATCCTCACACTTACACTAACACATATACACATACATGGCGGGAGATCGGTCGGGAGCTTAGAGCTTGTTCCCGTTAGGGTGGTGTCCCATTTTCGGCAAATTCTCTGTATTTTCGAAAATTTCGAATTTAAATTTCCTGCTCTTCGTTTGAGTAGCTGTCAGTTCACAAAATGATATCATGGCGATACGGTTTCATTGCAAATATCACTCCCACCAGTCCACCTCAACCACTAATACCCTAACCGCTCCTCCCTCGCAACCCACCGCTTTCACACCACAAAACTAAATCCACACTAATATTACATTCATCCCAACCCTCACCTTCACCTTGCACACCCATCCCAACAACTTCACAATGTACTCATCAGCCCGGCTTCACCTCTTCGCGGAATACCACCACTTTCACCCTCACACCCACCTGCATCCACATCACCTCCATTTCTAACACCATCCACACCACCTCCGCAATCATCACCACCACCACCGCCACCTCCATTACAACCACCAAATACATCACGTTCACCTCCACAGTCACCACAAATATCGCAAACATCACCCACCCCGCCTCACCTCAACCACCGCCACCAACCCGCCACCCACCAACCTACCAACCAGACTCCACAAACACTCATTCACACTAACGTCACATTCACCACAACTCTCACCTTCACCATCCCACCACCTCCACAATGCTCCCACCACCCCGTCTCCTCCCCTCCGCGGAGCGCTGTCCCTTTGAAGTCCAAATAAAGTGGCGCTCCTTTGCTGCGTTAGGGCGCTCCTTTGCCGCGTTATTGGATTTCAAGAGCCCCCCGCCCCCGCCGCCGCATGCGCGCGCACGGAATAAGGAATAAGAGCATTGATAGTCCGCGCGGGGGCCCCGCGCATCTTTTGTTTGCCGCGCTGCCGGACTTGCTCCACTCGGCTTACCGTCTCCCTCCACGTCGACTTGCGGAAGAAACTGCGGGTTCGGGAGGGAGACACTAGTAATACGTCTTCATGGTTCCGTGAGGAAGGTTTGAGTTTGTTTGTTTTTTTCCACTTTGGTTAGGTAAAGTCAAAGGTTAGGCCATTCATATCAGTTTCGTAATGGAGACTTTACCGCTCTAGTGTGGTAATATGCTTCGTTACCACACTACGACCGGGAGCGGTATCTCAGTGCATCAACTGATGTCACTGCAGCGCCTCTGACCGAGAGGCCCTAGGTTACACTCCCCACGGCGGCAGGATTTTCCACACTAGCTTTTTTAGCTAGATCGAATTCAGTCGCTGTCTGGAGGAGAATTCTAGCGGCCGGCTGCTCTGATCGGTACTTTTCCGTGGTTTCTCCGATCAACACCAGGCGAATGCCGGAGCAGTACCTTACCAAACGGGCCACGAACCGTGCGCGATCTTTCCTTCCTCTTCCTTGTTCTATCCTCTCCCCTTACACACCCACACACTTACACTAACATGCACTACACTACCACATACTCCGGGAGACCGGTCGGGAGCTTAGAGCTTTCCCGGCTGGGGCGGTGCCCCGCTGGTGGGAGAGTCCTGGTTAGGGGGTAACCTCACTAGCCGACAGTAGGTCGGCGCCGGATCTCGCCATCCAGCGGGGGAAGATCATCGCCATGTCTCGCGAAAAAACATGCACTACACTAACGGGACTAATGACCAAAGCAGGTGACGCGCCCGGAAACACAAATCAATCAATCAATTACCACACTACAGTGGAAAAGTAATGCCGAACTTTGCCACTCTTCCTTTGAAAATATTTTGGACTTCTTCGTCTTGTATCCTACACTTTCTCCTTTAAAAACGCTAAGAAGTGAGTAAAAGTACTGATATTGTTTTCTAGGCTGCCCGGTGTATACTATCGGTCGCGTGGTATCGTGGGGTTGATGTTCTGAGGAAGCCTGCGACATGACAGGTGAAATGTCAGCCTCTCGGCCAACGACGCGGCGTCACTCGGACAGCCAAGAAGACATGAAATCGAGCCGTGGAAACTTACGTTCACATTTGATATCAATATTGTCATTAAGTGATATTGTACTCTTCAACACAGAGTAGTGGGACCAAAGACTTCTTGGTTTCTTCTTCTCTGACTTGCCAGAAAAGTAAGCCATCAAAACTTTTACGATTTGGAATTAACTTTTTTCTTCAAAACAATCTTTAAAAATTAAATACTCACGCTCGTATTCTATTCTTGATTTGTTGGTTAACAATGTTTCTAAAGCAGCATTTACTACTATTTTGAAATATGTATTCTGTATTCCTTCAAGTCAAAAAGTGTACTACAAATATGTTTCAATTGTTCTCCTTGTTGAGAAAAGTGTCGCCATCCATTGGAGACAAAAATGTGAATACTAAATGAAGACGTAGAACGAAATTTCACATTAAATCTAACAAATATTTACAATGTGGATAAAACGTTGTACTACATTCGGGCCGCCACATCATATTACAATACTCAATTGGTTATCTAACTCGGCCTAACAGTCTCGTTTGGCAATTGTCCAACCTCGTATTGTAATCAGATGCTTTATGCCGCTTGTATCGGAAATAACTATAGTCAGCGAGATAACCTGTAAGCATATTGCTTTGAATTTACCCTTCAGGTATTCTTGATGTCCAAATCGAACATTTCTTAATTTTGTCTCTGACAATGATATTTTTAAAAAGCGGATATATTGTTTGGATTTATTAATTTCAATGGAAGTAATAAATATGTCATTGTCGGAGTGAGATCATATATAACAATGAGAGTAAGTAAACGGAATTTCTGTTATCTATATATTTCGCGATTTATTAAGTCCATATTAAAAGGTACACGAATGGCTGTTTCTTCCTATATTTTCAGTAATTTTCAGATGATTTTCTCCCCCATACGTCACATACAGTTTTTGACTGTTTTTGACTAAATAAATAAATAAATAAATAAATAAATTTTAAATATATACATTGCAGCCAATCAATGGACCACGTGAGAAATACATAGGCAATAGTTTTGTGCTTTTTTGTTTTATATTATGTTTGCGTGTGATGTATGATTGTGTTGAAGCATGAAACGCGATAATGGCGCTGCTCATTAGTCTCTCGTTGCAGGGCCGTTGGGAGATGTTCCAATCTTAGTGTCTGACATCTCCTAGCTGATGAAGCTGCGGTGTGTGGCTGCTTTTCTCCTGCATAGTAAATATCTCTATAGTTAATGTAAGTTTGGCAATTTCTGATTATGCAGTTCTAAATTATGCTCTACAAGATATCATAAACACAGGGTTACATAATTATGTAGTAATTAGAATTTAATTGAAATTACTTTGCAAGAGCCATAACTCTCGGTTGTAACATTAATTAACAGTACAAGATGTTTGGAATTTTCATGAAACGACGCACTACATGCTTACACTTAGCTTCAAAACACATTGGAATAATGGACGCATGAGAGAAAGAACTTCAATTATTGCAATGCATATAAAAATTATGTGGACAATGAATCAAATTCATGTGAAGATAAGATTGGAAAACGAGTTACAGAACGCAACCAATAGCAATAGCTATATTCGGTCGAGTCGACCGGGAGCGGTAGCTCAGTGCATCAACTGACGTCACTGCAGCGCCTCTGACCGGGAGGTCCTAGGTTCGAGTCCTGACGGCGGCAGGATTTTCGACACTAGCTTTTCAGCTAGGTCGAATTCGATCGCTCTCTGGGGGAGAATTCTAGCAGCCAGCTGCTCTGATCGGTAGTTTTTCCGTGATTTCTCCGATCAACACCACGTGAATGCCGGAGCAGTACCCTAACAAACGGGCCACGGACCGCGCGCGATCTGTCCTTCCCCTCCCTTGTCCTACCCTCTCCCCTTACACACACACACACACACACACACACACACACTTACATTAACATGCACCACACTATCACATATTCCGGGAGACCGGTCGGGAGTTTGGAGATTGTCCCGGCTGGGGCGGCGCCCCAGTGGTGGGAGAGTTCTGGTTAGGGGGAAACCTCACTAGCCGACATTCGGTCGGCGCCGGATCTCGCCATCCAGCGGGGGAAGATCATTGCCATCTCTCGCGAAAAAACATGCACTACACTAGCGGGACTAATGACCAAAGCAGTTGACGTGCTCGGAAACACGAAAAAATCAATCAATCATACGCAGTCGATTAGTAAGGACACACCGTTAAACGGGTCACGATCATCAAATCAAGCGAGCATCAATGATGCGCATTTGATGCACCATTGTCGAGTCAGACGCAATCGATTTTCTAGGGCACAAGTTGATTATATAAAAATTACATTTTATGCAATATAACTGTTAATCTTGATCATTCGTCCAGTAAAATCCCAAAATGTGCAATTTTCAGGCAGCGGTATCTAAAACGTGCAATATCGTGCAGTTACCCCCCAAACGTGCAATTTCGGGCAAAATTAAACAAATACTAAAATAACGTCCGCTTCATGAGTCAAATTTCTGTCAAGGTTTGTTCCAATTTCAAGTTAGCATACAAAAGATGTAGTAACACGGAAATCCAGTCTTTAGTAATGAATGCAACTCGAGGAAATGAAACGTGCAAAGACCAAAGAAACCATAACCATGGAAGTCTAAAACAGGCAGCTTTATTGGTTGAATTTACATGAAATTCGAATGATATACATCCTTTAAAGTTGAAAAGTAAGTTAATAAAAAAGAATGAACAGATTTAATGACGTTAAAAGGCAGGACAATCGTTGATTCCTTCCTTCCGGATTATTACGATGAACTGGAGTTTACTAGCATTAAATAACGAAGGAAATCGAATAATTTTAAAATCAAATAGAAAATCAAATATTGAAGTATTCAAAAATTGTATTTAAGTATCTCTCTAACTTACATACGCTCATTATTTGTTCTCTTTACCTTTTATTAATTTTATCTAAGCACTATGAAACAAATCTTTTTTTTTTCAATTTACCCATCTCCAACAATTTCATTTTTCGTTTCGAGTTCCCAATTGTTAGTCATTCTCTCTCTCTCTCTTTCTCTCTCTCTCTCTTTCTCTCTCTCTCTCTCTCTCTCTCACTCTCTCTCCGTACATCTACAGTCACAGGAGTGGGCAGGCTATGCGATGCCCCAAGCCTCTTATAACGGTTCTCATCTGGCGGCGAGGGCGTGGCTTGGGTTTGCTTCTGATCGGAGGAACGGACCACTTTGCATAAAAATTGCTCTAATTCCCGCGCATTCCCCGTGCTGTGCACCACCTCTCTCCACCAAAGGCCACCAACTCTAGTTCCGCCTAATGCGCTCCCGCTGCATATACAAGTTCCGTGGTGTATTTATGGCAGTCGAAATGGAATTTTCTCTCGCGCGTTTATTGAATAGCTGAATAAACGTTGCAATCTTTTGTGATGCGTATTTGCATAGCTTTTCCCCTTTAATGTTCCTGAGTGAATAATTTAGCTTTTTGAATTAAAGATTGAAGTACAATTGTGAAATCGTAACTATACAATATTGTTATATTGTCTTGCCCCTGTACGTGTAACAAACTGCCATTATTTTCTAGATTTATTTTTCAACACAGTGTTAAAGGTTAAAAGATACTCCTTCCATTCACAATGTTTTCTTTCTATTGACTTTTGCGTTCGCAAAAAGGATACGCAGGGGTCCTCGCAGGCTCATAGAATATTTTTCGGCAAACCGCATTTAACATTCTACTGTTATTCAGAACTACATTATTTACATTTAAATAAACTTTTGTCGAATCTTTTCCGTTTTACTTAGCCGAAAGATTCGGTTGCATTGATTATTAGAAATGGCTCTTTTTTGGTTAGGAAAATGAAAGGCGTCACTCACGGTGTAAGAGGTGTGTCAACTAGCCGCCTATAGGGCAAATTTTCTCCGTACGGTTGACATGATCGGTTTGGGCATTTCAATCATTTACTTTGGAAACCCGTCCAATGCCAAAATAAAAGAAAACACGCCTTATTGGCGGAATATTGTCCCATAAGGATTGACACATCGTTGAGTACACATTTACATTAAAAATATTCATTTATCAATGCTTTAATTTTAAAAAATAGTTTGAAATCAGAAGAAACTATGTCACTTTTTCTCAATTTTCTTGAAATGAGGAATTTGGAGTTTCACGGGTTTTTAAATTAACGATTTATTTCTGATGGCGTCTCGCGCATTTAGTATTGTATAACGTTTCCATTACAAGAAAAAGATACTGGTCATTGGACACACACAATAGGGTGACGCTACAGTACATATATTGGAATCTTTTAAGACGAATTATAGTCTGAGGGAGATGTTAAATTTTTTAGTTTCTCGTATACGTACGGAGTAATATATGTAGTACTGTGAAAAATTTTTGACAGAAAAAATCATTGCCGGGCCCTGATAACGAAAAAGTAGATAAATCCAGTTACTAAATTAAGAAACAAAATCCTCTAAAACGTGGTGTAGCCAGAATCCCTGTTTTGTGGGTCCTTGATGACGAAAATCTATTGAAAGCAAAACGTCAGTCTGTCCTTCTGTCCGTCTGTCCGTGTGTCCGTGTGTCCGTGTGTCCGTGTGTCCGTGTGTCCGTGTGTCCGTGTGTCCGTGTGTCCGTGTGTCCGTGTGTCCGTCTGTCCGTGTGTCCGTCTGTCCGTGTGTCCGTGTGTCCGTCTGTCCGTCTGTCCGTCTGTCCGTGTGTCCGTCTGTCCGTGTGTCCGTCTGTCCGTGTGTCCGTCTGTCCGTGTGTCCGTGTGTCCGTGTGTCCGTGTGTCCGTCTGTCCGTGTGTCCGTCTGTCCGTGTGTCCGTCTGTCCGTCTGTCCGTCCGTCTAGTGTATGTGAACAAACGTAGGCCCTAATTCGTGCGTAGGATTTTTTCCAAATTGAAGAAACCCCTGTCGTTTTTGTGTGAGCTAAAGCTCTGCAATTTTGAAAAATATTCATTAATTTTTGAGGAAATTTTTTATGAAGTCCAAGGAAAAGTTTCAAAATTTTCTAAAAAAAGAGTTGCTAATTTTTTCTTTAAATTTGTTGTAAGAATAAAGAAAATACACTTACACAGGTAGTAGCATGGGTTCGATTTACAGGATTAACTCTGAATTTCCGGAAACTGTAAAAGTGTATTTTTTTTCAGTAATTTGTTACAACTACAATATTGAAGATAGAGACATTTCCTTCAAATGAAATTTATTGTCCATTAATAGTTATTTCATTAATGTTCTGTAGATTTTTTTGTAAATTTGAGTAGTTTTCGTGCAATAGTGAGTGCAATATTTGCAATTTTAAAAAATTACGAAAACAAGATTTTCTTAAAAACGGCCTCAAATTCTTTCTTTGTTTTTTTGATAGGGTTACTGCCAAACTAACCTTATACTATGACATAAACGCTTTATTGCTCTATTCATTTGTTTTTTGAAAAATTACAAACAATTATTTTTTTACTTGACTTTCACGTCAGTAATACTTATTTTAAGGGCTATTTCTTCACAGTATTACATTTATGAGTACATCAATGAAATGAAATGTCATGAATGAAATGAAATGTCAATGAAATGTTTTATTTAGGACGAATTTTTACTCTTGTTTAATATTCTTGAAGTAATAATTCGGTTCTACTACTAGGAAAAAAAGTTGAGAAAATGTAAAAAAGAGTACTTTTGGCGACGATGGATGGCAGCTGGCAAGTGAAAGGAGCAAGACTTTAAAGCCAGACCACATCAAGGAAAGCAAAAAACTATACTACGAAAATGTGTGTGCCATTCTGTAGCACCTCTAAGTTTAATATGCAGAGCAGTCCCTCTACTACATAATTCCAACTTGTCTGCAACTGGTCATACATTCTTAACATCAATGTACGTAGAGCTGTACCAAACGAAAAATTTTCATTATCAAAAAAATATAAAAGTTTTAATCCTTAGCAAGAATAACCTACAAATTAAAAATGTACGATATTTTAATTCAACTCATTTATTCATTTCAATATTAATAATATTCAATATAAACATTATTTTCTGAAATAATTATACATTTATGACTTACAATTCTCAATTTCACATATAACCTGCTTAGAAACAGTATACATATGCAGGTTACATACATTCTTAATTTTATAAATTTATTCAAGAACATAAATATCACAAAAGTAAAGTATAAACTTTTTACATTTATTGGAGAACTATTATTATTAACAGTCATTTGACAGTACCTCAATTTCAAAATGCTGTTGGATATGTGCAAACCAGTCATTGTAAATTTACTTTCAAACTGAAAATAAGAATAAAACATTTAGTTAATTTCAGAATTTTCAATAACAGTAACTAAGTTTGTTGTTCGTTAATCGACACCAACCTCTGCAGTTACCAATTCTTTATGTAATGAAACTCCATCCATTTACAGTTTTCAAAACTGTATGTTAAACTTAATGTATTGATAAGTTTTGTGACCTCATGTAGTTATAAAGGCATCTCCATAATATCAGTAAAACAGTTCATAGGAAAACTTTATTGAAATGTTATGATAAATATTAATTTAATTGACTGATTTAATTTATGAAATAGTCTTAGTAAATGCCACTCGTGCTTTGGGCATTCACGGATAAATCCGCCTCTCTGATCGAGGGACGCGAATTAATTTTGAGAATTTTCCAAACTCTCGTCAGATCTCCTCTAATGATTTAGAAAGTCCTCTAAATGCCTTCAATCCCTCTTCTATACCACACCACCAACTAGTTAAAAGGTGTGTCAGTAAAATCTACAGTTGATACCAGAGACAATGCGTTAATAAGACGACCTTCCCTGTAGCACAGTTGGAACTTAATGCAAACAGGTGGTTTATAAATAATAGGGTCACCCGGGTCTCAAAACAGAACCGATAAAATAGTAACTGCAGCTGGAGAGTATGTAAACAGCTATTAGTATCAGATTGGTCGAGTCAGAAGCCTCAGTCTCCTTTCATCATGCGTGCAATCTGTACTGTTTTAGTTTGCCTCTTCAGTTCGATAGCCTGTTCCGACACAGAAATCGATGTGTCGGCATGTATTTGCAAAGATGATATTACAGACTGCTCCTTTAGGATGAAGACAGAATATCTGGATAGTGATTTCTGCAGTTCGACTTCCACTTTGAATGTGAGAGGGAATAACTTGAGACAACTTTCAAGGATATTCCAAACAAGTTCGTATGGATATCCATTTAGAAAAGTCGATGCATCCCTGAATGAATTGGGCATGAATAATTTTTCGGTGTGTAATATCAGAGTTCAGGTCATAGATCTAAGCAGTAACTACTTGAATAACCTGAACTTTATAAGTAATATTGGACAGCATGCTATAAATTTAATGGTTTTAAATGTCTCAAATAATGCTATTAACAACATTGATGAAGTTTGTTCCTGGAATGCACTCACAACTTTTCGAATTGCTAACAACAGAATTTCTGAGCTAACAAACATGTCGTGTAAATATTCGTCGTCTTCACGTTTACGATTTCTTGATCTGTCGGGGAATCCTCTGCACACCATATCTCCTTCTGCGTTTTCATGTATGCGCCAACTGGAAATCTTGGACCTGAGCGAAACACGTCACCTCGCCTCTCTCGCCGAGGGCACGTTCTCGGGGTTGGCAGTCCTGCGCCACCTGCGCCTCTCCGGCAACAAACTGGCTCGCCTGTCGAGCGGGCTGCTGGCGCCGCTGCAGGCGCTGGAGAGCCTGCAGCTGCAGCGCAACGCCCTGGCGCACCTGCCGGCCGACGCCTTCCGCGCGCAGTCGCGTCTGCGCGTGCTCAACCTGGACTCGAACCTGCTGGAGGCGCTGCCGGCGCCGCTGTTCGCGCGCCTGCACTCGCTGCAGCACCTGTCTGCGCGCGCCAACCGCCTGGCCGCCCTGCCCTCGCTGCGCCTGTGCGCAGCCCCGCTGCGCACCGTGCTCTTCAACGCCAACGCCATCGCCGCCGCCGACGAGGCCGCCGTGCGCGCGCTCTGGCGGCCGGGCTTCCGGTTGGCGGACGTGCGCGGGAACCCGCTCACGCGCCAGGCCTGGCAGTGGGCGAGCAACGCCTCCGATGTCACCGTGAGCAAGGAACAGGAGCGGACGCCAATACTTTGCTCCAGTCTGCTGAACCTCTGGACCATCCGGCTGAAGGTGGGTTACGGTCTCATTAGAACCTGTGTGTGATATTGGGAAAAATCGTCTTTGTACAGACGAGGATTAATAAATGGGCACTACTTGGGTGTACCATTCAAGACCACTAATATCCAATTCCCGCAATAAAATCGTTTTCCTGGCTACATTCTTAGTTTATAAATACTAATCATTCAGTTTATGCAACGAAGTTCGTCTTCAGATTAATATGACTCTAACTATTCAGGTACGATTTCTTTAATCTTTAACTAGTTTTCACATAAAAACGGCAAATCTTGAATTTTTAAAAGAATTGATTTAAGCAAAAATGTTATTGGTATTGAGAATTCGTTCACAGTTAATGAACAAAGAAGACGTTTTCTTTCACTCGAGATGTTTTAGAGGTTTGAGGTAACAAAAAATGGAAAGGGTGTGAGGCAAAAGAAAATGGTTCATCTATTTTATTTGTATTCTATTTTATCATTAAAATATTGTTGTATCACTTTATCACAGTGATTGGTTTAAAACTTGATTAATTTTAAGAGCATACATATTTATCACGTTTGCTTCTAAAATATATGTTATTCCTCAATGAATTTTAATTTTGTTGCTCATGTTATTACAAATCATTATACGCTATTGCATGGCATTCAATATAGTAAATAATAAAATATACATGATTTTCATTATGTTTGAGAGCTTATTTCCTAGTCTCCTGAATGTTAATCAATCCTTTTTTTTGGTATTTTTCGTCATAGGTTTACCTCATTATTTTAAGTGCATATTAAACCCCAGTTATTAAAGAAGTAAAATGAAAGTGCTAATGTAGTACAAATTAAAGCCAACATGTTCTACATACATATCGAATTACATAATACACGTCTTAAAATTGCGATATCTTAATTTCAATAGTTCATCAAGCTTAAGAAAACGAATAATTTGTGATCAGTGTAATAAAGACAATTTTTGGCACTATTTCAAACAGAATTTTTACAATGCACCACGAAATATCTCTTTTTCGTCGAAGTAAAATATATTTTTTCGTGCAATTTATTTCGTAAGAATGCAATAATTTTGAAACTATTATTTTCATGATAGCAAAATGTAAAATCCGAGGTTACGAACGCTCAATGTTTTGAAAAGTAAACTATAATATAAATTTCTATTTAATGGGGACTTAAAATTATAATTCAAAACAAAATCTCATGCTTTGCCGCCGTACTGTAATGTTTGACGCATTGACCTCCATGATCAAAGATGTGAATGTCTCCACCCATACTAGATTGTCAATTCTTTAGATAATGTAATTAACTGGATAGGCCGAGGTATCTATGCAATATACATACTACATAATATTCTTCTAAAACATTAAGTGTTTTTTCTAATACTAAAAATTTTCTGTTTTTTTATTTTTGTAAAGAAGTATAGTTTATTTTTAGACAAACAAGCAACAGTAATTGTATAAAAGAAAACCTTCTATAAATCATTACTACACTGACGATGCTTCATGATCCTCTGTACGAGCGCTGTGAGAGACAGAAGTAACAGTTTTAACAGTTGAAAACGTCCACCAAAGTAATTATTACACACGGGTTTTCGATTATCAAGTATTAACATATTGAACACGTAATAGTGATATATTTATGCAGAAAGGAAACGATCAATTACTAAAAATGTCCAAAAATATCTAATAACAAATTAAAAGCGTTAATTTATTATTGGATATTATTTTCATTCAATAACAAACATACGAAGTTGAAAGAAGTTCTGAAGGCGAGTTGGTACCTAAAATGAAATGTTTTAGCGGCTCTTGATACTACCATCCCATTTTGGAGGTTTATCCAAGAAGGGCACTCTAAATAACATTACACATTTTTACTTTTTCGCTGCTGCTACGCGGTTCATAGAAAATATTGCAATGCTGCAGGATAAATAATAGCAAAATTTCGTCAGAAAAATCCTTATTGATAGACCTTGGTAACGGAAAAGTGGATTAATCCTGTCAATTTGTATACTAAATTAATTCCTCTAACACGTTTAGCTCTAATTCGTGTTTTTTGTCCTTGATACTGTAATGATTTGTGAGACTAGCCCGCAAGAATGCATGGAACACGGAACTTTTATGTAAGCAAAGAGGAACTAAGAATGAAATAAACAATAGACAACAGCGCCGCGTAATAATAATTATTAGGAAAGTAATAGAAAACATAAAGGGCGGAAATAGGCGTTATGAACGGTGAATAGAACCCAAATTTAGGAACATTTTAAAACACGAATCACATTATTCGAGCCACGGGTTCCGTAAATATCATAAATTGTGTAAATTGCATGTATAACACGGCGAAGATTGAGAATATGGCACCCATTGTTGTACTTCGGGAAGTATACAACAAGACGAGTTTTATTGAATATCCAGTGAATGCCTGGGTGGATTTTGGCCAAACTTTCGGAAATTATAGAGAAAAATATTTAGATCAGGGCAAAATTAGTCACGGCGCGGGTGAATTTATGTGGGGCTCAGAATAAATTATTATTCTTTTTCATAGCATAGAGGATTAAGAAAGAATTGAAAGAGCGACCGAAGATGTAAATGACGTCATCACGAGCTGAGAAGACGAAAAATAAAGGTTTTTGGAAAAAGGAAAACAGGAAAAGGGAATTCGGTTACGTGACAATTACAAAATAAAAGTTAGTAAAATTATGAAGTAGATAGTAAGACGCAAGACGCCCGAAAACAGTGAAAATGTAAACGTTTTCGAACATTTTTTATGGTGATGGGCATGTGTTTGAAAGAAGACAGTCACTTGGATTTTGTGGACCAACAATGTAAAATGTGTTACAGACAGAATCAGGTCGAGCATGATGATGATCGAACGCGTTTGATGCTATGTTAAATTTTTGGAAAAATTTCGCAGAAGTATTGTGCAAAAGTTCTTAATTTATATTCGGTTATGTAAAATCAGTTGTTTAGATGAAGTAGAACTAGAAATTTAATTCAATTTGTTTAGAAATTCACGGGAAAATCCGCATGGACATTATTCACGCAAGTTAGGCGCAGGGAACATGAGCGTCGTAAAATTTAAATACGTCGCGAGAAATCGAAAGAACATTTAGGGAAAACGCGATTAGTTGTAAGGAACAATAATTGTGAATATATTTGGTAATTTTAAATGGACGAGTGCATCTGGGATCTGATGGCAGCTGAACGGGGACTGCGTGCATGGAAAATGCATATTACAAATAGCGACGACGGGCGCTGACAGGAAGTGACATCGCTGCGAAAAGGGAAGTGGCACGATTTGTGCAATTACTGTATTTTTTATTTGTTCACGCGCAAGTCCGAAAAAAGAAAAAAAAGAAAAAGAAAAACTTTGTCGAAGACCAAGTCCTGATATTAGGTTAAGGATAGGATTATCAAAAGGTCACGACAGAATGCGCATTCTGGTGGGTGTATGAGATTTTGTATTATATTTTCAGTGTGCATGTTTGTATTTTTTTCCTGTGTTGTTTATGTATTTTGTGTTGTCATGTTTCGCAAGTCGGAGGGGCATATGGTATTTATGTTTGGGATATAAGAAAAGGAAATCCGACATTAAATGTATGAGCATCCCACATGGCTCATAATTGCCTTGGATCCATGTGTTATTATTTAGTAGTTGTATAAAATTTGACCCAGGCACGAACAAAACGGACCCTTACCTCAAGTCCGTATGGAATGAGCGCGCGGACCACGACCAGGTAGGATATAAATAGTGATTCGAGCTAGCAGAGGTACGGGCAACCGATAAGCAAAGGTATTGTGGCACCCAATTGTAAGTTAGAGCTAGGGCAGGGCAAAGATAGTTCACGTGACGAGTAAACAGAAAGAGACATGAATAGTTAGGTTATCGTGCTCGCCGTGTGAGAGCATGAATTACGAGGATAGTGAGTAAGTAGGAGAAATAGAGAAGTTGTTACATTAGGCTCCCGATGTGAGGGCGTAAATATAAATAAACGGAAATAGAATCGGCGCAGGCAGGAAGAGAGAGAGGACGGAAAACCGGTTGCAATACCAAAAAATCGATTGACAGCAAAACATATTTCCTTCTGTCTGTAAAAAAATGCTAGCGGCTAAACCGCAAGTAGGATTTTTACCAAAATTGATACTCCCGAATCGATCTGGCTGATGTCGTGGCCCCCTGAATTTGAAGCCGATATTTTAACTTTGGGGGATACTTTACATGTAGGTCCCGGGACCTTTTTCAACATTTTCAGAAAAATGGCTCATTTTTTGATTAAATTTTGTTGAAGGTTAGTGTGAAGGATGTTTAAGAGAATGGAGGAAATCTCATTTTCGCAGAAAACTAATGGTTTGAAAATTGCAAAAGTTCATTTTTCGGCGTCCTTCTACTGCTGAAGTTGCAGCTACAATTGAAGATATAGATTTTTCTTTCATGAAATCTTTTCTTTACAGACAACTTTTGAAATAAGATCAGGTTCAATTTTCCGAAAATTTGAGTAGTTTTAGTGCAGTTTAGCGTGAAATATAGCGAATATTTAATTTTGTAAACAATTTGTTTATAGTGTATTTTTGTTTGATCTCTACATGAAATAATGAACAATAATGCTATCACAATGATTAGTATTATTTCTAAAATTTTTATAATTTTGAAGAAGATTGGAATTTCATTTTTAACTTCGGTAAAAAAATATTTCTTTGCAACTTGTTTTATATATAATGTAAGATTGTTAAAAATATCTTGATATTTATAAACGTTCAAAGGAATGATTTTAATACAATATGTTTGAATTAACCCTCTAGTGCCCCTTGTTACGTATATGTAACAACATTTCTGGTCAACTCGTATTTGCAGTTTCCTAGAAGATTAACGCCTTAAAAAAGCCAACACTCACCGATGGATAACTGAGCCGGCGCCTTCCTATTTTGGTAATGTTAAACTTAAGAGCATCACAAGAATGTTCTAGAAAGTGTCTCTTGAGAGATGTTATTGTGCATACGGTAATGGAAAATACCTCTTTTAACGACTATTGTTGTTCATTCATTAATACTTATTAATATTATTGTTGGTACTGAAGGGTACAACATATGAACAGTATACATATAACACTGAATAAAAAATGAAGAAAAATATTTAACTGTTTGAAAATTTTCGTGCAATAGTTGAAAATAAAAATAATCCATTGAAAAGTAATAAGTTAATCAACACATCACCGAAATATTTTAAGGCATTTCTTATTATTTAGTGTCAATTCATATCATCATCATCATAATCATCATCATCATCATCATCTTCTTCTTCTTCTTCTTCTTCTTCTTCTTCCGGGAATGTAATTATTTTGTCAAATTTCTAAGCAACTTTTGTCGGATAAACTTTCAAAGTTAGCATTAATCTGAAGATACACAGGAGTAAATTTGCAGTCAGCATTTAGTGAAGAAATAGAGATTAGTGGTCTTTCTGAGAATGCGTGCAGTTAAGTTAAGGGTCCTGCGGGCCGTGAAGTTGGGATAGAACGAAGTCCCTAACCCCGAACGTGGCCGAACTAACTACGTCCCAGCCTCATTCCAGTTTTAACTTCCACTACCGTAACTCAGACTTATTGTACCGTAATTCCCAATGTTCTCCACTTACACACTGTACGAGCCAAGGGAACTGATAATGAAGTTAATTTCGCACATTGTTCCAGTTAAAGCAAAAGTACAACCAGCATTACACACGGTAGCCCACCCACGATCGTATAACGTTCAAAATCCCGGGGAGAAAAATGAATTCCTGAGGGCGTACAGCGCAAGGGAAGACCGGCTGCCGAGAATAGAAGCACCGGTTCTTGGGGATCGCCGGGGTCTGGAGCACAGCGGAGCCAGGCCGGAGGCTGCCGCCAGTCAGGAAGTTGGCTGCGTAAGTGGTGAGGAGGGCGTCCTGAGCAAAGGACATGGTGGGGCGGGGAGAGACGAGGGACACCGTAGCTTTGAGGCACGGGTGGAGATGACGGTTGCAGTGGTGGGTACAACGGAGGAGACGAAAAGGAAGTTGATGGCGCGACCTGGAACAGGGATGGGGGAGGTGGCGGAGACGGAGATGGAGGTGGGAGTGGGAACGGTGATGAAATTAAAGGCAAAGACGGGGGTGGGGAGAAGGAGGCGGGGAAGACGTAGAGGACGGGGGTGGGGGTGCGAGCAAGAATAAAAGCGAAGTTAGGGGTGGGGACGGGAAGCAGGTGAAGTCTTTAGCGGGGACCAATCAAAATCTCTAATATCCAAACATTGTTTTCCAGGCTACGTATTTTGTCCATTATTCAATTCAAATCTCATGCTTTGTTGTATTGTAATGTTTGACGCGTTTTTCTCCACGTTAAAAAGATTTGAAAGTTTTCACCCACTCTTGATTGTCCATTCTCGGGAAAATATAATTAATTGACTAGGCCGAGGTATCACTGTTACACTATTCTTCTTGTATTACACTATTCTTCTAAAATATTAAGAATTTTAAGAAAATGTCTCTTAACTATTATTATTGTTCATTAACATTTATTAATATTATTTTGCTAAGGCAGGATACAACATATGAACAGTGCTCAAACAATACTAAATAGAAGTAAAAAAATAAACCAACAATCTTTTTGAAGATTTTGGTGCAATAGTTGCAAATGAAAATAATCAATTCACAAAACAATAAGTTAATCAATATATCACCGAGTAAATAATTTAAGACAGTGCCTGGTTTTTTAATATCAATGCGTATCTTCTTCCTCCGACAACGTAAATATTTTGACGAAACTCGAAGTAACTTTCGCAGGAGAGCAGATACAGGAGTGGAGAAGGCAGAGGCGGGGACGACGTTGAGGACCGGGGAGGGAGCGGAATGAAAGCGAAGGTAGGGACGGGGTGGAGGCGTGAGCGAAGGAGAGGGCAGAAGAGTAGATGTTGGAGAGAGTAAAAGAGAGGGCACAAGTGTAGATGTTGGTGGGAGCAAAAGAGAGGGCTCAAGTGTAGATGTTGGAAGGAGCAAAATAGAGGGCTCAAGTGTAGATGTTGGAGGGAGCAAAAGGGAGGGCTCAAGTGTAGATGTTGGAGGGAGCAAAAGAGAGGGCTCAAGTGTAGATGTTGGAGGGAGCAAAAGAGAGGGCTCAAGTGTAGATGCTGAAGAGAGCAAAATAGAGGGATAAAGTGTACATGCTGGAGGGAGCAAAATAGAGGGCTCAAGTGTAGATGTTGGAGGGAGCAAAAGAGAGGGCTCAAGTGTAGGTGCTGGAGGGAGCAAAAGAGAGGGCACAAATGTAGATGCTGGAGGGAGCAAAAGAGAGAGCACAAGTGTAAATGTTGGAGAGGATTAAGGTGTAGGGGGTCGTGGAGACTGTGGTGGAGGCAGAAGTAAAAGCAGGAAGCGTGCTTCGAGGGGGAGGTGATGACATGGTTGTGGGTGGGGAGAGGCGGGGGCGGGGCGATGGCAGAATCCAAGCCAAGTCAGGAGAAAGACCGTGATGGGGGAGGGGGAAGGAGAGTAGCGCCGAGATGGGGATGGGGGTGCAGAGCAAGGCCAGAGGCGGGGGTTGGACGCCACAAGCCTAGGGAATGGGCGAAGGCGGAGGCAAACAAGGCTCACAAAGCTCCGTGCTGTGACTTCCCGGAACACAGCTCGAGCGAGAGTAACGTCTCAGAGACACGAAATAGCAGAGACTGATGGAACAGAAGGCGAAGAAAAGGAAAAAGGGACGAGAGAGAGAGCGTGAGTCGTTTTATTCATTGACGATCTCTCTCCTGCATATTTACACTTTAAAATTAACGAGGAAGTGCTACAATGGTATAGTGTTAACGGCGTCTGCAATTTGCGCGCTCGGCATTTACTAAGGTAATCAGGGATGGAAATAGACGTGTACATTTCTTATATAGAATTCTCGCAGATGCATTTGCCATCGTAACTGACGGTATCGTATGTAGAAGCAAGAACAAAATGTTTAATACTAAATGCCTTCATTGAAATAAATAAATAATTGCTTTTGTAAAAACGCTATTAACATAAACAGTAATGTACTTTAAAATTATGAAGCGTCATTAATCGAAGAACCGGTAATTATAAGTAATAAAGACGTTTCTTCTAAAAGTAAATGGATTTTAATAGACTTATAAACATTCAAAACTTTTACATAATTGAATGGGAAAATAAATTCTTCAAAATAACATTTCATGCTAGCTTGTTGTATTAGCGATATATCAACAACTCTCATGAATATATGATTTATCATTGACACTCTAACAAATTCCCTGGCGTACTTTAGACGAACCAAAGACCGGTTTACGTCAATTGTGTTTCGGCAGCACGTCTGTTAGTATATGCTAATGGATAAGATCTTCCTTAAGAAACATGTAAACAAACTTCTTCTCGTCTGAAGAGCGTCGATGAACATTTGACCGTTCGGAACCCTGAATCTTCGTTTGATTGATTGATTGATTGGTGTCTCCGGGCGCGTCAACAGATGAGATCATTACTCACGAAAGTGTAGTGCATGTTTTTTCCTCGAGAGATAGCGCGAATATTTCTCCATTGAATGATGAGAACTGACGCTGACTTACACATTGGCTATCGCGGTTTTCCCCAGCCAGGTATCCCTCACCCACAGGGCACCGCTCCAGCCAGGACAAGCTCTAAGATCCCGACTGCTCTCCCGATATGTGTGTAGTGCTTGTAAGTGCAAGTGTGTGTAAGGGGTGGGGATAGGAAGAAAAAGGAAAAGAAAGGAAGGATCACGCACAATTCATTGCTCCTTTGTTAAGGTACTGCTCCGGCATTCGACTGATGTTGATCGGAGAAACCACGAAAAAAACAAACAACAACAATGACAGCACCTGACCGCTGAATTCTCCTCCAGGCAGCAGATGAATTCGACCCAGTTATCTAGCTAGTGTCGAAAATCCTGCGCCAATTGGGTCTCAGATCCTAAAACCCTGGGTCAGAGACACTGTAGAGACCCGAATTTAGGATAGTGAGGAGAAGGAGGGGGGGCCAGGCGCGGGGCTCCAAGTGACCCCGTCGACAGAACACCGCCAGTCAAGTCGCGTAAGTACCAAAGCAAGCGCGCCACCGCCCCGCATTACTCCGCGCTCCACGCGCACCAGACGCTGCACAATGATGAAGACTGGAAGGAAAAGGGGATAAAATACAGATGGAAGACTGGCGACAGGAATGTGAAAAGGAACGGGGCACAAGAGCAAATGTCAAAATTGTGGATGCTGAAGGTGTTTGAGGGGCAATAGGAAGAGACAAAAGGGAAAGTGATAAATTATAGACAGATGGTAAAGAGCTAGTGTGTGTGTGTGTGTGTGTGTGTGAGAGAGAGAGGGAGAGAGAGCGAGAGACAGAGAGAGAGAGGGAGAGAGAGGAAGAGAGAGCGAGAGACAGAGAGAGACACAGAGAGAGAGACAGGGAGAGACAGAGGGAGAGACAGTGAGAGACAGAGAGAGAGACAGAGAGAGAGAGACAGAGAGAGAGACAGAAAGAGAGACAGTGAGAGAGACAGTGAGAGAGACAGTGAGAGAGTCAGTGAGAGAGACAGTGAGAGAGACAGAGAGAGACAGAGAGAGACAGAGAGAGACAGAGAGACAGAGACAGAGAGAGACAGAGAAAAAGCGGGCGAGGCAGAGAAGGTGCGGCTTGAGAGGGATTCGGAAAGGGAACGGGAGAGAGAAACAGGTTGAGAACACAATGTGATCGAGAGCGGAAGGATGAAGTGAACAAGAGGGAGAGGAGAGAACGAAAGGAGAGATACAGAGATAAAGAACGAACGGAGGGAGGTGGAGAAAACGGACATGGGCAGAACCACGAAGCGAGGGGCCGAAGGAGAAGAGCGTATATGGAGTGCGCGAGGCGGAGGGTAACGGGGTGTGAGATGGGAAGAAAAGGGTCGGGCTGGAGGAGGGGGAGATAAAAAGGATGGGCGAGGGGTGGTGTACAAGGCGGTGCTCTCGCGTAATTATGCTCGCTGGCGCCAGTTGCGTCCTTATCTCGCCCCAGGCGCTGCACCGGCATCGCGCAGCTTCCGTGCCTCGCCGCCAGACGTCGCCGCGTTGCGCGCTTGGCGACCCGCGTCGGTCGATGGGTTGCGCGAAAATTGAAACGTCGCCCGTAGTGCACGCGGAAGTGTTTCCAAACGGCTTGCGGGCTCTAATTGAAAACTGCGAATATCGTATGTGTTGAGTTCTTTTGACTATTTCACTCGTGGATTGTAGACTAAAAGCACTTTCTAATTCGTCAAACAACAACCAATCTGAACTGCGTTTCAAAACAAAGATTATTAATTTGAGAATATCGCTTTTATGTTCATATCCTCCTTAGTTGATAGTCACGGAATATAACCGACCGTGGTACTCGCGAATGTATTCCCACATGGATTGGGCGCTCTAACTGAATACTGGAAATATAAAGTTGTTTTGGTTTGGTTTGTTTGGTTAGTGATACCGGGCGCGTCAGCAGCTTAGGTCATTAGTCCCGTAAGTGTGGTGCATGTGTTTTCCTCGAGAGATGGCGGTGATCTTCCTCCGCTGGATGGCGAGAACCGGCGCCGACCTAACGTCAGCTAGTGGGGTCCCCCCCCCCAACCAGGACTCTCCCACCAGCGGGGCACCGCCGCAGCCGGGACAAGCTCCAAACTGCCGACCGCTCACCCGGAATATAGGGTAGTATAGTGCATGTTAGTGTAAGTGTGTGTGTGTGTGTGTGTGTGCGTGTGTGTGTGTGTGTGTGTGTAAGGGAGGATAGGACAAGGATATAGACTAAAAGATTTTAGAATTCGTCAAATATCAATTAATAGGAACTGTCTTTTAGCACGAAGATAATTACTGTAAGAAATATATTAATGTCTGTTAATTAAGGTCGTAAAACCCAACAATTAAATAAACGAAAATAATTAGATTGAGATTATCAGTCTAAGAAAATTCATTAAATACACTTAGATATTGCCCTACATCGGGAACTACAAATTCGGTATTTAATAAAGTTACATCGACATACTATTTTCAGAATTTTGTGTAATAACTGTCTGTTTAGGTAAATTAATTCAAGAAAAAATACAACTAGTGTTAGTTACTTATGAATTCTGCAATGTCATCTCTACAATCTCCGTATTACAGGTCATAAGCATAATTTATTTTGAAATGCTATGATAAGTAAAATATACAATATTAATTTTCATTGATTGGTTGAATTCATTCGGGAACTATTCTCGGTAAATGCCACTCAAATATTCTCAGAAAAATCCGTAATCGCCATGCACTTCGTGAATTTAATCATAATTTTTAATGCACTCTTGACACTTCCTATGATCAGTTTTGACGCTTCTAATTCGTGTTTACATGTGAAGAAAAATCTTGACCTGACGCGTAATCAGTATTTAGTGGCGTTAATCTTCACTAGGTCGCCTTCATGTGGAGACACAGAGAAACAATGTGAGTTGTGACTTTTTGTTTGCATTTATAATTATTTTGCATTGGTGCATTGCGTTTTCGATCTGAGTTCACCCCGTGTCGGTTTCTTCTTTAATTGTTTTCCATCAATCTAGTCCTGGTCTGCGAATAGGTATCGATATCCCTTCTCAGGATCTGAATGCCTAAGGAAGCGCTTATGCCCATTTCCGTCATTGCTTTATTTCTTTGAACTCCGAGGTATCGAGACGGTCCATTTCAGATGTTATCCATCGAATGTGAGGTCGGATTACTGTTGAATAGTTGGTGGGGATGCGTTTTCATGGGCCATGAAAATGCCACCATTCCACCAAGAGAGTTATATTGGCAATGGTGTTCGTGCAGCATACTGACCGCTTGAGTAGAATGCTACTGAAGCATATCGCTATCGGATAATGACTCGTGAAAAGCTACCTTCTTATCAAAATATTCGACTTTCGAAGTATCAATTCTATTACACATCGGTGGGTAAGATAGTACCCCGGCGCTTACTAATTTTCCCCAACAGTGAATCCGAATTAATAGTCGATCATACCTAATTGTCGTTATGAAAGTGTAGATCGTAGACATGATGAACTAAAATTTACCTAATTTTTGCTCATTTTTCACATTTAAATTGTAATTAACATTTAAAAAATATGCACTTGCCTTTTTGTGATTAATACATTTTAATGCTGGATGACAAGTCTATTTAAGGCGTTGAGAACTAGCATGATATGCGAGAACATTAAAAGAAATGTCAACTAAACTGTCACCAGGGCTCATGCAAGATCATTGGAGGTAAATAACGTTGTCTGGAATTTCACGTCTCCGAGGATATGTGATCCCACAAAACGAACTCCTTATGCCATAACCTAAATAACCTCTGCCATTTGTGGTACTTTCATGAATACACTTGGTTTACAGAGAGAACTTCTTTTCTTTTATTGAAGCCGAAACTCATGCTTTTGTTCGAAGTGTGTCTTGTTAACGTTAATACCCAAACGTCACTTATATTATTTAGGCATATAACAATAGAATTCCATTTCTGTGGAAAGTAACGTATTTTAACTGAAACAAATCAGAAGATATGAAGACGTATGCAGCCTGACTGCAAGAATGAATGGCTAACTCACTGATTTTACTTATTACTAATCTAAAAATCCTCAATATAATTTTACGCAAATGTTTAATTCACGAGAATATGAATGATATTGCATTGACGGAGTAACGTCCGTAATCTTATATACCATTCTAATTAAAACTACTATTCACTACAATATAATATGCAAAAAATATATTATTGACATGACAATAAATAATTTTACAGAAAATTACATGAAACTGTATGAGACGAGCAATAATATGTATCAATTGTGTGACTACAGGGACATGGAGAATCATTTAAGTCAAATCACACCTCATCAAACAACCAGGTGTGCACATCATTTTGCAGTGTAGTTAATTAAGAGCCACGGGAAATTGAAGTTTGCCTTTGTCAGAGTGCGCTAATAAGTATTCAAACCATATACAAACGGCACACATAACGATACGAAGCATCTCAATGAAACGATGTGATTGCTATCACACAGAACACTCATGAATCAGTGATAAAACGGAGGTTACGTGAGTGATGAAACGTAGGCATGATTCCCAAATTCTCTCATGAGTAAGTACTCGCATAAGTGAAAGTAATGACAAGTAAAATAAACTATCGTTGAACAAAATAATGACAGTTAAAGTTTAACTATTTTACTCTAAATAGCAAAAATAGACTTCACGTACTTTTATAACATTGTAATATAATTATATTAGTGTATAAATATTGAACTAATTGCATTTGACAGGTACGATTTGCTTCTAGTACACTACTAAGAAGTCGTACATACGGTTATTTGATAAAAACAGTTTAAGGAATAAAAGATCCGACTGCAGTGAAAACTTAAATTTAAAAATAATTTTATTTTAACTACATTTACTTATTTAAATAGATTTTTTAATAAAAATATAAAGTAATTATGATATAATTTATTAAATTTATTTATAAATGTGTATCTCATTTACAGAAGTACAAAATTTAAGTAGTAAATATACAGAAGATAATTACTATCGCAAATAGTTAACAATGGTTTCTTAGTTTTCATTACCATTGCTGGTAATTTATAAAAAACATCCTGTGTTCACGTAACGGTAATGATGTTTTATAGCTCTCATGTATTTTTTCAAATATATTTAAAATACAATTTAAAATTTACTTAGTACTGAACTAGGCAATACATTATAAATCATTTAAATACATAATTTTTATTATGCTAACATAATAACCAACATATGGTAGTTTCTAAGAACACATGCTTTTTATATTAATGAAAAGAACTACTTATGCTCGCACTTAAAATATGTGCATCGTAACTCATAGGCCATTTAGTAAACAAATACAAAAAAGGTTACACTTGTATGTCTTGCTTTGTTTTGTATTGATATTTTTGCGAGTGCTAATAATCCCAAGGCACTTCAATTTTCAATCAGCATTAAAAATATTGTGCTATTGAGCTTTTTGTTAATTAAAAAATGATTCCATGCATGACGGCAAGCCTTAATATAGACAGTTCGAAAAAAATTGAAAACATCTAGAGAAAAATGTTTCGCATTTATATTTTAATTTAAATAATTCAATTAATATTTTTAAAAGCATTTGAATCATCGCCACCTTTGTTCCAATCATCAACAAATAACATACAAGATTTCCCTCGTCTGCCTCTTCATTGGCTTATTCATGACCGTACACATGAAAAACATTACATTTTTGAGAATTATCATTAATAAATTATTTCAGTTCGTTTAAAATATTTTTCGTTTAGTTAATTAAATATGCTAGTTAATTAGATGAAAAATCGTTGGTTATGTCTATGTTAATAGCACGCGTGCAGTTAAAATTCAAACGTGCAATTAAAACGACACACCTACTAATCAGAATTCAGAAACGGAGCCAAATCGTGTAATTAAGAAAATATAAGAAAGGTGTTTGCAGTCGGCCATGAAACATGAACAGAAATATTCATCACATAGTACGTTCCTACAACAACTACATACACACAACGAATGAATAAAACTAAATTGGGAAGTAAACGTTAGGCTAGCTTACTTATGGAACAACATACTGTTTAACGTGAATACATTAAATGTTTTACACGTAAAACATTTGGCTCAGGATTACAAATGTATAAAATGTAAACGTCAGTTGTGTTAACCACTTCTAAAAAGTACGCTATAGCAAAAGTGTGTCAGATTAGTTTTGTTTCCAATATTTATACATGTTGAAGTCTCTCTCGTAGCTGTCTTTACGTTTCGTTGAGCGTAATGTTTTCTTTTTCTTTAATCAGCTTCTAATATTTTATCCTCAATATGTTTAGTACCTTCCATTGGCAAATATATCGCGGAAACAAAAACAATGCAATGCCCAATAAAATATATCTTCTTCAGAAGTAATACTACGTCATTAAATGCATACCTCGGGTGGAAAAGATTGCGCTTGAAGTTTTAAAAATTTGAATTATTCGTAAATGGAAACGAAAAAATATTTAACGTATCATGTGGATAAATAATTACACTTGTGGCAAATGAGAAAACCGGCTCCAATCGTCGCTCGTTTTCTTGAACATACCATTCATGAAATTATACACCTCTTTATACACGCGTTTCGTTAATTACTATAAGTTGCAACGCGTGCTCATAAAGAAATTCGCGCCGCTTGCCGCAGCGTCCCTGCAGTGAAGTCCGGGAGGCGCACGGAATAAGATTCAGGGCGAGCTGCCCGGGAGAATCCCCTCGCCGCCCGAATAATTCAAAAACCGCAGCGGGACGCAATTACACGACGCACAACACGGACGTCTGAAATATGACGGAAATGTAATTTATGCCCGCGCCGCCAGGAACCGGTACATGTGTTGCAGTAAAATTCCGCACTAGAGTTATGGCGCCAATGTATTAAGTGAAACACGACACACGACGCGCCCGTCGCTACTGTTGCCTTTGCTACGACCAGCGACCGAGCAAGCCGGTCCTCTGTGTTTGCAGTTCCAAAATGGGCACCGCGTCCTCGTTTCATGTCGTCGTTCACTGTCCCCACCGCGTCCTCGCTCCATGTATCTGTAGCGTCCCCTAGCGTTCGTCCCAGACTTGTGTCTCCTGTCACCGCCGACTATTCCCGCCTGCTACCCTCCGTCGCTTTCCAAACGCTCTGTACGCAGTGTGCTGTCCTCGTCTGTTGTCCCTGTGCGTGTCCCCACCGCTCACTCTATTCCTACCCTGTATCCCTACTCATTATCCTCGTCCGCTGTTACCGAGAGCGGTAGCTCAGTTATTCCACCTCTGCTGTGTCACTTCAACTTAACGAAAATTATCCATAACGCCGGTTGTGTATTTGTCACATAGCGACCCCCTCGCGATCGTCTATTGACATCCCTATATTCTATGTCATATAAAATGAAATTTCCATAATAAAAATGGTTCGTCATTTTGGTATATCACAATACACAAATAGCGCTCATGTCATTCATTGGAGGAATTTACTAGGTTACATCATTTCTCTTCCGCCTTAGCTGCGCAACTCATAGGATTGTCGAGGAAACGCCATATTTCGAAACTGCAGGCATCTGGAGGTTTTATATTTTATATCAACTTTTACGACAAGAGTTTGTCTGTTTTGGCGTTGCAATGTGTTTTAATCGTTTTAATGCCATTTTGACGTTTTTTAATTTCACGCATTTCGATAGCTGTCAAACGTATGGAGGAAATATCTTTATAAACGGATTGTCTCGTTTGTATTGTGCGAATTCCGCGGGTTATCATATCTAACGAATGTCACACCTATCGAATGTCATATGAACGTTTCTCACACACACACACATATCGGCATTGAGTTTAACCTCTTATTCCCTAGAATTTAGTGCCGTGACTTCTGTCACTCTTTTCCATTTTGGGGGGAATGTCGCAGAAATTACGCCAACAAATTCACGGCTCCTGCGGACACGGTAATATACAGTTAGCGTCCACGTCACTGCCGCCTCTGCTCGTCGACCCTATGAAGTTACGCCCACTTCGAGAGATGAGCAGCAGAAGAAGATCGAGGTAGGCGAGGCGCAGTAAAATATTTATGATCGCTCAATCTATTCACACTCGTATCCACCGTTTGTGCGAGTCGCTTTTTACGCCTTTCTTCCAGCGGAGGTGATATATTTGGTAGGCGTATACATCAGCCTGTTGAAGCACGAGAGGTTTACAAAAGCCTTTTGGGGGCGGACTAACGTGAAATGTGCGAGAATGGTGGTAATTGAAGAATGTACTGGAAATACTTTACTTAATTTACGACTATAAAGCTTCTTGGAATACAGACAACGTGTGATTGTAAATGCCATGTGAATGCCAGTTGTAATATTATTATTGTATCTGCCCGAAAAGACGCTCGGAATCATTCATAATTCAAAGATTTGGTTCACTAAAAAGGTATGAGGCAAGAGCACTGAATGGTAAAAAAAATTATTTCTTGGATATTCTGCACCCTATCAGTTTGCACTTATTATTTTGAAATGGCTGTATTACATAATTTCAAATATCAAATGTAAATTTTGACGTTTACAGTATAGTTTGCGCGACTTATTTACGTACCAAAAGAAAATATTCATTTTACAGTAATTCTGAAATATATACACATTATCATTCTTAAATGAGAGAAATGTGATAACAGTAAGGCTGCAAATAAAATACAATTCTATTATTTGCGTGTTGTTTCTGATTAATTTATTGTTGAGAATAGTTAATCACAATTAACTTTCAATCTTACGTGTAAACGTTTTGTTTTATACAACAGCTCTTGTGAAACGGCCAATTGATGTTTTGATTTATTATAGCTTGAATTGTTAATTTTGAGACGACTCTATTGTATTTTCGTTTTAATTGCACTTGCGGACGCAGTAGTGATAAAAACATTTTCTGCCGCATACTGAAGAAATACTAAGTTACATACAAATATGAGTTATCGTTAGTTTTCAGAAAACAGTGTGTAACTCGGAATCAGAAAAATATCGGATTAGATAAAACAAATTTCAATTTGTTTTTTCAAACATTAATGTAGGCTACATTACTTATGTGTGATATTCCCAATAAATTGCATCCCTCATAAATTGCTTCTAAGTGGTCTCATATTAGTGCAAAATACGGAAGATGTTCTCAAAATTAGCATTTAGAAATAAGAGTCCGTTTCACAAATGTGTATGCATGTACGTTATGAATGTTGACATCAAATTGTATTCCACAAACTATTTTAAAGCTTATTTTATGTTAACGCTTGCTTAAGTGATTAATTTGTCTATTCTATAACATTGAAATAGGCATTTACATTTAATTATTTCATTCAATGTCAATATTTTAATCATATTTCATTCTGGAACATTTCCTTCCTTTTCTTTGACACGATATATCCCGAAAGAGAACCTGCCTACAAACAAAACCACTTCTTTATTACGACCTTTTACGTCAGAATGATACCCCACTGAGCTAAGAATCCATTTTGCAGAGCGCTCGTGAAGATGGCGTCCGCCAAACAAATGCTGGCAGCGCGCCGCCGCCGGAACGGTCTCTGGCGGCGGCGAACGGAACCAGCAGCACATTCACCTCCACCTCCACTGCGGTCTTCCTAATGGACCGTATCGCTGCTAAGAGCTGCCCGGTGGCGTAAATTTTCCCTACAATTACGCCGAATAATAGACGATGGCTGCGGTGTGGCGCGGTGGTCCCCGCCGAGGGGACTTAGCGGTGGCTTGGCGAAATCAGGCGGGGTTCTTACCGTTACTCTGCGTGGCCTCCGAAACGCGCTTCCGAAGGTCATTGCAATCGGACGGTCTGCGTGCACACAGGGTTTACACGGCATGGGGTCACGAACGTTATAACCGCACACGGGAGGGACTTTGTACATTCGGAGTTTTGTACATAAAATGGTCTTTGAGAAATTATGAAATAATAAGGAAATATTCAGATGATAATAGAATGTTCCTTTGTGGTGATAAGGCAAGGTGATTGGATCTATACTCAGAATCGGACTTCATGTCCCAGGGCATCTAGGAAATTAATAGATAGGAGCCCCTCAGTTTAAGAAATTGAAAGAAAAAAATACAACGGAGAAAATATTTAATACTGAACATAATTTAAAATAATTATTTATTTACACGATGAATTTCTTAATGAGTTAGTAAGTGCCGTTTATTTCTAAGTAGTGTCTTCAATGGGTTTGAAGAAAAATTGTTAAAAATCCGGAAATATAATTCATGCTAATAAAATTGTTAATTTATGCAAATGAAATCAAAGGAACATTGAGGATCGTTCACCAGGTAACTGGTACATTGTAGTTATTTTCGACGCTCTACTTTTACTTTTTGTATAATTTCGTGACAGAAATCTTCTACCCCCTCAAGAACGCCACATTACTTATGAGGTTGTGTTGGCATTGGAATAGTTTTGCAAAATGGTATCGTTGTTACCAAAGTGTTTCACCCCGTCCCTCCTCCAAGCTCAATTTTATCTTGCTGCATGTTCTTTAAATGCGCATGACCCTTCCCCGCAGAAAATTACGAGAGGATTGTCACTGATTCGACACAGAATAAAACTCGTGGTGCTACAAGATCACATTCTTTCTCTCATTATTTGTAACTTATCCGCAAAATAGAACTACGACATGAACCTGCAAACATGTTTCCAACCCACAAACATTTTTTCGGCACAGAGACTCGAACTCCGGTCCTCCAAGTTACCGCGCCGTGCGTCTTATTTCTACGCTGTAGAACCGAGCGTTTTGCGATGTGAAAATATAAATATTGTGCGAGTAGTATGAACTCCTAGTAAAGAACAATTGAGAGATGTAGCGTCAGTTACCATCAACCTAGGGTGGTTGAGGTATATTAGGTTGAGTTCGCGAGAGTATGGCTTCCGGAATGCAGGCCAGTTAAATATTAATGTGAAATTCTGATTTAAAACCCTATTAGCAGCGACTTCATGATATTGAAAGTTTGGTGGAACGTTAGGGAAGATAATTCAGCAAGTTGAGCGGTGGTTCAAAAATACGGAAAAATATATTTGCAGAAACGGAAAAGGTATTATTTGCCGACTGATTCTGGTTATGCGATTTCACAAACAATATATTTGCTCTGTGTTTGAATTTAAAGGGTTCTTATTTAAATTACTTGAAGAGAAAAGCCAACGGACAGCGACGTTTGATGAGTGGCAATCCAGCTGCGGCTGGTTTTGTTGGCGGAACAAAGGATCATGGGCATTTCATGTATGTCTACGTTGTTGCGGGTTCAGTAGATTCGTATCAATGCTAATGTTCCAAGTCGTACCCATTTTTAATTATATATAAATGCCTCAGCCCAATAATTGCAACACACAATTTTCTAACATTTTCAGAGACCAACGAAAATGAGACCATCCCCATTCTTTTTAAGCCTTGTTTTATCCGTGGAAAAATTTAATAAATTGGAACAGTTCCTCAGAAAACATTCTTTTATAATTTGCATTAATTTCAATGAGAAATTCAACAAACACTACTCTTGTTTTTAAGAAATTGACCTTTTTTAAAGAGCTGATTTTTTGGAACAAATTTTGTTTCAGGCAAAACTATATAACTTCAATTTTGTGGTTTCGAAATGTTAACTTTTTTGCAATTTTCAAAAATACAGAGTTCACCGGAAATGAGACTAGTACTATCTTTTTTACCGTTCTTTGATACTTGTGAGAAGAAAATTTAAAGAAAAAGTTTGAGCTTTTATTAAGAAAAAATTATTTTAAAAATTAAAAATTGCCCAGATTACAAGCAAAATTTCGCAAATAGTGCTCATATTTTCAAAAATAATTTTTGAAATTTATTAATGTACAATTTTTATAATTAATATTTCAGAAATTTGAAAATTTTTAAATAAATATATTTAAAAGGTTGTTTAATTACTAAAATAGTTAACAATAGCTTTCTCATATTCATGAATCATAGATTTTTAATTCATTGGGCTCTCTATTCTATTCTCTTGAAATAGTGGCCACTAGGATGCTGTCTTGTTAGTCTAGGTGGAAGTGCGTCCTTGTCTATAATGCCTTATATTGATGACATTTCAAATCATGGTTGAGGAAGTAGATTAAGAATATATGATTTATTTCCAGAGAAAACGTAATTATATACAAAAACTAGATTAATTTATCATATATAATAGTACGAAAATATTTAGTTTATCTGCAAATTTTCGTTGCACGAGTAAGCATTTAATAAGAATACTTAGTTAATATTTTACCCAATGAATTTCATAATATAAATTTAAGTATTTATTATATTGATGAGACTCCTGCATTCATTGCACAACCTCATTAAGGACTAATACATTGCGACTCATAATTCGCCAGAAAAGACAGAAATGGTTATAAAAATCGAATAAAAAAATCTAGAGTATTTGAAGATACACCACTCTCATTGGGGCGCACAAGATGTATTGTGAACAAAGAATACAAATTTCTATCGGAGATTTAATCTGAAGAATATTTATGCAATAGTCTGCAACTTAAAGCATATTATTTAACCAGGATTAAACTATATTTTAAAAATATACGTCCCATCGGAACGAGAATTGAAACAACAAACCGTTATATAATCGTTTCCTCTTTTATTTCAGTAGAATATATGAGTTTTGCGTTTCTCACACGCAACCAATCTTTATAAATACCGTCTGTAAAGAAAGAGAATTTCAAAAGGGACGTGGCTGATTGCGCTTTGACTTTAAAAATTAGGATAAACAAATTTTACTAAATATTCATGTCAAATGAAACCTTCAACACTCTGGCAGTGTTGTTAAAATATATATAGAAAATTAACTCCTAAACGAAGCGTTTTAGTTCCTAAAAACCTATAATTCTGAGGCCTGAAAAAAAGTTCCTCATATCATAATTTACTTGACGGACTACCTTCCTTTCCTGATGACTTCTTGGACATTCTCTTACAGTTTTGCTGGCCCGGGCCTTCTGGATACTACCTCATCTGATCGGACACGTGCAGAATATGCAATTAATTGAACTAATTACTTGATAGTCAATGCGACTTTGACTGCACAGGCGTACCTCTTTGTCTGGTAATAAAGGTAAATAATATTGAAAAGAGTAATTTTGTACTTGCCCAGTTGTGAATTTATGCATGGGCAACTTTACGTAGCTTCCTCAAGAGTAAATAAATTTTCTAAAATTTTTGTAACTATCAAGGAAATAGAAAAGCTAACAGTCGAGGAAGATTGTACTTTAAACATTGTTTTTAAAGAAAAGTTGGTAAGTGTTCCAAGAACTGTCTATAATACTGAATAAACCTTCCGTCAACATTTGTTTCAAACATGAATTGCATAGGTATGCTATTATTGACGTATTTTTGATAATTTAAAATGCATTTTTCTTTATTGTATTTGAGTTCTCGATTTGTTATTCCACTCATCGTGTTAGAAAACGCTCATCCGGGGATTTTTTCTATGAAAGACATGTTAGGAGTATTCATATAAAAACAAATCCTTCCTTTCCGAACGACGTTTGAACTATATTTAAGTACGCTGTACCTACCACAGAATATCGCTATCATCGTGTGTCCGCAATTTAAAAATTATAAAGAATCTAAACTTATTCTTTCCAGACATTAAATTCAATAATATGAAATCGACACAAGAAAAGATTACAAGAAAGAGTGTCAAATTGCTTAATCAGAACGTCTCGTGATAAGAACAGAACAACCACGACTCGCGATAAGAATAACCATATACAGCCCACTTCTAACACACTCTTGTGCATAAACACGTTCTTCATCGTGGCTTGCAAGCAATCTCCCCTGGTATACCCTCGCGGTTAATCACAGAACAATTGCTTCGGCACGAATGGACGTCACGGCGAGCGTCAAACGCCCGCTCAGAAGGCAGCCGCATCTCCTGCCCGGGCTCCAACCCCATTCGCGCTAATTCAACTGGGGGTTGCCTGACCCCGTTGCATTCTCACGTTCGCCATCGCATGCGACGGTCGCTGTTGCTCCGCATTTGCATGCGAGGCCCCGCGCCGCGATTCCTCTCCAAATTAAAGCCAAACAAGATGGGTATCGCCGGCGCTGAAAAACGGTGCTGTTTGGAGCGACGAGGGCGCCGTCGGTGGATGAAAGTGGCGCGGGCGAAGAGGAGGGGCGGGGAGGGGGGACGAGAAGAAGGGCCGGCGAGAAACGGAGGACGGAGTTGCTGCTTGCAATGGCAGGGATAAGGGGCTCCAGGAGAGGCCGTGACGGCAGGAAGGCGGCAATAGAAAAGGTTGGGACCGGGAGCGGTAGCTCACTGCGTCAACTGATGTCACTGCAGCGCCTCTGACCGGGAGGTCCTAGGTTCCCACTTCCCACGGCGGCAGGATTTTCGACACTAGCTCTTCAGCTAGGTCGAATTCAGTCGCTGTCTGGAGGAGAATTCTAGCGGCCGGCTCCTCTGATCGGTAGTTTCCCGTGGTTTCTCCTATCAACACCAAGCGAATGCCGGAGCAGTACCCTAACAAACGGGACATGGACCTCGCGCGATCTTTCCTTTCTCTTCCTTGTCCTGTCCTATCCTCTCACCATTCATACACACACTTATACACACACTACACTACCACATATTCCGGGAGATCGGTCGGGAGCTTAGTGCTTCTCCTGGCTGGGAGGGTGCCCTGCTGGTGGGAGAGTCCTGTTTGGGGGGGAAACCCCACTAGCCGACGGTAAGTCGGCGCCGGATATCGCCATCCTGCGAGGGAAGATCACCGCCATCTCCCGAAAAAAACATGCACTACACTAACGGGACTAATGACCAAAGCAGTTGACGCGCCCGGAAACACGAAAAAATCAATCAATCAAGGGTTGGGAAAGGAAAGAAGACGGACAAGGAACTTAGAGAGATTAGAGAGGAGTGGGAAGTTGAGGCGGTAAGGCGGAAAAGGCGAAGATGCATCACGGGAGCAGAGGAGAGAGGAAAGAAGGAAAGGAACGGCGAGAAGGATAGGCAAAGGGGAAGTTGTGGTGCGGAGAGATGACGTGGAAGAGAGATGGGGAGAGGGGCACAGAATGGAAATGAATGGGATGGGAAGATTGCCACAGGAGTTAAGTATGAAGGTGATAATAAGAATGGTAAATTACAAATGGAATCTTTAAGAAAAAATGCACTCTGAGAGTGGCCAAATCATGCCACACTCATATCAAAGTCCATGCTCTCATTGCTTATCGCCATCATCATCATACAGTGAGAACGTGTTATCATACGCGACAAGGACAATAGTATCGACATCGGAAGCTTCATACTCGAGATATGCATTATAGTAAGATATTTACGAACATAATATGTTTTTTGCATATAAAAGCATGATAAATAGTTACAATTATCGTAATCGTCTTTCATTTTCGTTTTTATAAATGAACGTGACACTTATGTCACTACACACAAATAATGAGATAAACAATATTTATGATCAGGGGAGGGCGGTACTCACGTTTTTCTTCAGAGGGTATGGATTGGTACGAAAAGAGAAAAATACATGGAGAGAATTGTGGAATGCTAAAGATATTGTAAAAGTTGAAAATTGCAGATAGCAGCAGTGTAAAACTGCGAGAGTGGTTTTAACAAATACGGATGGTTACAGCCAACCATGGAATATGTCTGCATTTTATACTACTGAGAATTACTGATGGCTTTCATGAAAAAACAAATATTAATTTCATTCCCTCAGCGTAGAGTACATTTTATAATAATAACAACAATACAAAAAATCCTTAAGTTTAACTATTTGTCACATTACGATAATACGTTTTTTGTAATGAAAAATATAGTTTTTGTAAAAGCATTACTTAAAGTAAACCCTGGTAGGATACATTTAATGATTGAATATTAATGTAACTAATGAAGATAATTTTCAAATGGGGTTGAGAAGCAGAAAGATTCAGAATGAAGTGAGAGAGAGGGAGAGACGGAGAGGATGTGAGAGCGAAAACAACAGGGGGACGGGGAGAAGTAGTGAAAGGGAGGAGCCCCAGGTGAGGGGAGTGTTATAAAGAAACAAAGGAGGGGGGAGAATTGAAAGAGGGCGCGGGAACTGAGGTCGAGTATAGACGAAGGCAAGAGAAGAATATGACGGGTCAAGTAAAAAGTAAAGCAATGGGGAGAACAGGCAGGGACTGCACGGTGGGAGTGATGGGGTAGAAAAAGAAGGGGCGGGAAGAGATGAAGCGACACAGTTAAGAGGCCGAAGGGGAAACGATCAGGCGGGAAGAACGAAAGGAAGCACCTGCTTAGATGGCTCCAAGCATCAATTGATGTCGTGGAGTACCTCTGAGCGGTTTCCTCTGAACAGGTCCTAGGGTTTGAGTCTCGACGGTGGCAGGATCTTCGACACTAGCTACAAGCCAGGTCCAGCCTTGAGGAAAATTCTAGCGGGTAGCTGATCTGATGGGTAGTTCTCCGTAGTGACTCCGATTAACACCAGGCGAACGCCCGCGCAGTACCCTAATAAACGGACCACGGAGCGCGCGCGATCTATCCTTCCTCTTCCTTGACATATCCTCACCCCTTACTTCAATAAAATTACACATACATGCAAAACACTCCCACAAACGCCGGGAGGCCCATAGAGCTTAGGAGCTTGCCCCTTGGTTGAGGTGGTGGCCCGCTGGTGGGAGAAACTGATTGGGGAAACCTCGCAAACCTGTGTAGGTCAGCGCCGGATCTCGCCATCCAGCAGGGATGATCACCGCCACCTCCCGATGAAAAAGCATGCACTACACTTACGGGACTGGTGTCCATAGGCGTTGACGTGCCCGGAAACAAATCAATCAATCGAGTGATTACATCAATCAATCAAGGGTACAATAAACTAATCAATCAAGCGGATACACAGGGAAGGGAAGGGAGAAGTGTAGAGGTGACCGCTGAAGTGCAGGAGCGAGGGCGTGGGGGCAGAGGGCGTGGGGGCAAAGTGCGGCGGAGGGGGGGTGCAGCGCGAGCGAGCGCTTATACGCGCCAGCACGCCGCGCCGTAGCGTCGCGTCGCGTCAGGGAGTCGAGGCGCTGACGAAGGCTTTCGCACGCCTCGGTATTCATAGCCACTTCCGCGCCGCTACATATTTCATCCCAGATAAGTTTACTATCTCGTCCGCGTAATCACGGGCTTATTTGCCGACGGCGGGGGGGGGCGAGGGAGGGGCGGGGGCGGGGGCGGGGCGGGGCGAAGCGCGGGCGGCGGAGGTGCTGAGAGGCGGTGGAAGCGCCTGGGGCTTGCGACCTCCCGTTATCACGTCCTCGCACCCTCACACTCTCCAACGCTCGCACCTTCCCTTTTCGCCTCCTCGGGCCCTTCCATCCATCCGACCTTCCGCCAGTCCTTGCGTCTTCATTGATTGATTGATTGCTACTGGTTCTGGGCGCGTCAACTACAATGGTCATTAGTCCCGTAAGTGTAGAGCGTGTTGTTTCTTTTGCTGGGAAGGTGTCGGTGGTGGTCTTCCATTGTATGGCGTGACCCGGAACCTACCTGCTGCCGACTAGCGGGGGTTTCCCCAATAAGGTATCTCCCACCCATCTCCAGCTTTAAGCTCCCGACCGGTCTCCCGACAAGTGTGGTAGTGTAGTGCATGTTAGTGTAAGTGTGGGTAAAGGTGAGAATAGGACCATGAGGAGGTAGAAAACATCGTGCGCGGTCTGTGGCCCGTTTGTGTAGGTACTACACCGGCATTCGCCTATTGTTGAGCACAGAAACTACGGAAAACTACCGATCAGAGCATACGGCCGCTGGAATTCTCCTCCAGACAGTGACTTAATTCGATCAAGCTGAAAAGCCACTGTCGAAAATCTTGCCACCGTTGGGATTTTATTCTAGGACTTCCCGGGTAAGACAACAGTGACATCAGTTGATGCCCTGAACCATGTCTCCCGGTTTGCGTCCTCATGTTCTTTTACCCTCACCATCTCGCGACTACCTGTCCCCACGAACACACGCCCAACAGCCCTCTCACTTTCGAGCCCTTCTCCAATCATTACCATGCGAATGCCGGAGCAGTACCCTAACAAACGGGCCACGGACTGCGCGCGATCTTTCCTTCCTCTTGTCCTATCGTCATCTCTTTTACATGCACAACTTATACTTGTATGCACTACACTATCGTACATACCGGGACCTCACAAGGACGCGCACTACACTTACGGGGATAATGACCTCAGCAGATGATGCGCCCGAAATCACTGATCAATTCGAGTCAGTTGGAACCCTCCAATCCTCATATTCTCGCTACTCCGCTTCCTTGCCTCTTCGTGGCCTCCCCTCCCCCTCCGCATTGCTGCCACGCAACACGACCTCTGTGCTTTGCATCCTCGCTCCCTCGCTACCTTACTCCCTCATACGATTGATTGATTGATTTTTTCGTGTTTCCGGGCGCGTCAACTACTGTGGTCATTAGTCCCGTTAGTGTAGTGCATGTTTTTTCGGGAGATGGCGGTGATCTTCCTCCGCTGGATGGCGAGATCCGTCGCCGACCTACCGTCGGCTAGTGGGGTTTCCCCCTAACCAAGACTCTCCCACCAGCGGGGCACCGCCCCAGCCGGGACAAGCTCTAAGCTCCCGACCGGTCTCTCGGTATGTGTGGTAGTGTAGTGCATGTTAGTGTAAGTGTGTGTATAAGGGGAGAGGATAGGACAAGGAAGAGGAAGGACAGATCGCGCGCGGTCCGTGGCCCGTTTGGTAAGATACTGCTCCGGCATTCGCCTGGTGTTGATCGGAGAAACCACGGAAAACTACCGATCAGAGCATCCGGCCGCTAGAATTCTTCTCCAGACAGCGACTGAATTCGACCTAGCTGGAAAGCTAGTATCGAAAATCCTGCCGCCATCAGGACTCGAACCTAGGACCTCCCGGTCAGAGGCGCTGCAGTGACATCAGTTGCTAAGCTACCGCTCCCGGTCCCTCATACGAAGTCGTAGGCTTCCGCGGCCAGAGTAATGTAAATTATCTTGGCTGTCCGGGTGACGCCGCGTCGAAGGCTGTATTGCCGACGTTTCGATCATCATTTGACCAGCCCTGAGGAAGACCACGAAAAGATGGTCGACACGTTGGCAGCCTTTGACGCGGCGCGCGTTACCCGGACAGCCAAGATCATTTACATTCCTCTCTCGTACTTTCGCGATCTCACTTTTTCAAGCTTTCGTGTGCACTCGTTCACATCGATCCAAAACCACTCTGGCTACGTTGTATCCACGTTTCTGAACACGAAGTTAAAAAAAAAGAATTGAATGTTTCTGACGGTAAGTGGTGACAAAAAAACGTTAGTTTTTTCTTGCGAACGGTTTGGTGCTTTATTGCATCTTCTTTGGAACAGTAATACACAAGTAGATAATTGCAGAATCATTTACCTCTACCCTCTCTTCCCTACTATGAACACAACGTTTCTTGAATACACACATTTTGCACAACTGACATGTATGCGGTAAGCAACCAATTAAAACTCTACTCTCGTGACTCAAGATTAACTACCCGATAGATTTAATTTAAATATGTTGTAAACTAACAAATCTCATTTCATTTTAATTTTTTCTATGTTTGCTTTCGGGAATGCGGCCGATTTTCGTCTTCACAATATTCATATACAATTACCTTGGAGTGTTGGAGTGAGTTTTGGAAGCCTGCTTTGAATGAGAGTTTTTCGTTTTGCTCAAGATTTTAACTAGTCCTATATGTTGGAATAAATAATCGTTCTTGTTCTAATTTAGGATGTGTTTTCTACGAAAAAATATACTGTGAATTTTAATACAAAATATTCCAAAAACGTTGTTTATTATTAAGATTTCTCCCTTTTAATTAGAAAAATACTTACATTTGTCAATAATTTAATTCTGTTTAACTGTTTACTAGTTTTTTCTGGAGTCTTCAACATTTGTCAGAGAAACTGACACTAAGTAAAAAATAAATTTGGAGAATAAGAACCAAAATATATATTTTGCAATAATTAAACGGAGTTATGGAAGCCACGAAGAATGAGGAATGCAAATTACTATCACTTCAAGACTATACCACATTTAAAAAACGTTAGTGTTTCCGATGAAGAAAACAAATACAATTTATTTTAATTTTTACCGTCAGTTAATATAACGATCACACACACAGTTTTAATGTGCATATTCAAAAGTTAGCAAAGGATATTATTATGCAGTTGACTCTTTTCTTTAGAAAGAAACATTCGATAGTTCTCGGAACGAAACAAAAACAACATATACAACCATACAATATCAACTACACAAGAAAATCTTGAGAAATTTGTTCTACGTTGGAAATTGAAACTACCAAAACAGAACATTCATGTAAAAATATTCAAGAGACACATCTCTCAATCATGGGAAATTTTGCATCGGAAATTCACTGCGGGCCTTAGTTTACCTTTGGGGAGACGGATCTGTCAGCAACATCTGGAGTTACTCACCTGAAACAGAGAGAGAGGAACGGAAAATTAATCTCACTTTCTCAGTCAGTGTAGCTCGAGCTTGGGGCAGCTCTTCGGAGGAATATAATTTCACGGTTTCATATTGAAAAGCATTTTGTTTTCACGAATATACTAGAGGGTAAATGTCACAGCGGAGACAACACGTTATAAAACTGACGTTAGACAATGTAAAAAGAAACGGAATGAAATTTCTGGAAGATGACTTAAGAATAATAAATATTTGATTTGTCTTGGATTTCACTTCTGCAACAGTACCAAAATCAAATATCATCACACATTTCAGCGTCAAAATCATAAACTCCCTTTATTTCTTTCAACACTATTTCAGTGCCACAATTTTAAACCGTTCTTCGTATTTATTGATAAACTAATGACCCTATAATAACAGTTTTAAATCTGTTGTTGATTATTTTCTCCGACGAAAATTAAATTAAACTGAAATGTTTGTTCTATGTATAGTAGGCACAGGAAGTTAATTTCAATGCACTTGAAAGTTATTTCTTTATATGAATATAATTAATTTTATTCACTTATATTTCTTATTGCCAGCTTTCAGTAGTCCATAAATTAAATTAAACTAGAGGTGCTGCAGAATGCAACAGACTTTCTCGAAGTAAAGTTTTCTAATTTTCTTGGTGTGGAGTGGTAGTATACAGTCTTGCCCTTCCTTCTTGCCATCTGCCATCTATCACCGCCCAAAGTACATTTCTTTGAAATTTTCTCAACTTTTAGGTTTCTAAATAGTAAAATCAAAATATTATTTTAAGAATATTAAAGAATACTAAAACCTTTGCCTAAATAGCAATTTTCATTGAAAAATTTGGAGCCGTCTTTAAGAAAATGGCGTTAAACGTTACTGTAAATGCAAAATTGGAAGCTCTTTTTCACAGGAATATATTGAGTTTTCGAAAAACTTCAATTCAAGTAATTTGAAGACCTTTCACTTACAAATTCAATAATGTATAAAAATCTATTGAAATGTGCATATTGACAGCGTGAGAAATATTACAAAAAATTACATTTGTGAAATTTTTTAAAAAAAACAACAAAAGCATACACCAAAAATGAACTGCACATCACAATGAACAGCGCAATTGGCACTATCCATTGAAAAAATTTGAAGAAAAAATTTGCATTCATTTTCCAGAAAATGTTTCAGCGTTTCTGAAAATGTGGAATTTTGAGCTCATTTTTACAGAAAACTGTTGAGTTTTCAAGAAACCTTATTTGACATTATTTAAAGTACACGCACTCATAAATCTAATAATGGGAAGAAATCGCCTTGAATGTAAATATTACCGACGTGAGAGACGAGTTAAAAAAATTACGTTTTTGTAATTTTTGAAAAAACAACAACAAATAATATAGCGATATGGAGTTTATGTCATCTTATACAGTGCACTACCCATACCAAAAATGTAAAGGAAAACATTGGAGCCGTTTTTGAGAAAATCTTGTTTTTGTAACTTTTTAAAATTGCAAATATTGCCCTCCATATTGCGCGAAAACTACTAAAATTTCCGAAAAGTCTACACGAGTTTATTAAAACAACTGATTATGAATAACAAATTTCATTTAAAGCAAAAATGAAGAGTTAAACGCGAGAATCGGACCCATTCCACCTTTATATGTGTATTTTACTCTATTCGTACAAGAAATGTAAAGAAAAAAATTTGGAGTAGTTTTTGAGAAAATTTTCAAAATGTCCTGGGGGCTTCATGTAAAGTAGCATCAAATTTTAAAGAAAGTTTTTTCAAAATTATAAAGGTTCAACTAGACCCAGATGGACAGGGGTTTCTTCAATTTGGAAAAGATCGTACGTGTGGTTTAGGTGCTAATGGTGTGGACGGACGGAAAGACGGATGAGCGGGCGGACGGACGTTTGGAAAAAAAAACTTTTTTGGTATCAGGGGACCCCAAAACGTGTATTTCCATTGAAATATGGAAATCGATTTTCCGCAGCATTACATAACTTTCTCAATACTACGTACATTACTGCCATATAAACGTATGTACACAAAAAAGTAAAAGTACACTATGTTTCTAAAGAAACTCCCCACCTTTCATTCAATTTTGTTCATAACAATAATTATTATAAACATATAAGTTTTTTATAAACATAATTATCATAAAATTATATTGTTATTATTAATTTTATTATCATTTAAGAAAATATCGTTTCAAGCAGTGTGATTTCATATCTAATCAGCATTATATATGAACGTTGCTTTCGAAAATCCATGGAAAAGAAAAGTATATATCACTATAATTGAGATCACATTGACAAGGCATCAAAACCGAAACTGTATATCACTATAATAATACAATATTAACTCTCAATTATTTCTTATTCTCTAGTACCTCCTAGTCTCTTAATGCATAAACAATCACTTAAGTCCACTCCTCTAGTTTTGAAAGAAACAAAACTTTTTCCTCTTTGTTCTAAGAGAGAATGAATTTATTGTGTCCGAACGACCTTAATTTTTGTTTAATGGAAAATGCAAAAAATAATTCCTGAAAGTGTAGGCACTTAGTACAAAAACATTGGTATTCAAAAAGCCATTTCAACACTCAATTTGCTTCCTCTGTTACCGAGCCAACAAGCTGGGCCACAAAGGTCTCAAGGCATGGAGCCAAATTCGATATCCAAAGAAGGAAGGCACTCGCATAACATACGTAGAAGGTGTTTGCAACTGTGCCAAGAGCACTAATAGATCAACATGCCTCCCTTACATTATGAATATGCTTACAGATAAAATGAATATTTCATACATATTTGACTTCAGATAAGTCTGGCTCACACTTTCTATTTAACAATAATTTCATTTTTTGTATGTTTTATGTATTTAATTTTACTAAAGAAATAACGTAATTTTTATAAAAAAATAAAACAATATGGATTCATAATAAATTAATGGTTGTCATAAATTTAATTATATTTCGTCAAATTTTCATTGTAATTATTATTACTCTTACTATTATTAATTATTATTATTATTATTATTATTATTATTATTATTATTATTATTATTATTATTATTATTATTATTATTAGGGTTGTTGTAGATGGTTTTTCAGCTCATAAAAATTAAAAAAAAATTTTCAACGTTCTGTAAGAATTAAATTTGAGAAAATTGAGGTAGCTTTTCAACCGTGAGTTATTTTCAAAAGTACGGAATTTAAATACACCTTTATTTAAGGACAAAAAATAATAGAAAAGGCTTATGACATGGTCTGGATCTATAGAGTACTTAGAATTCTTCACAACATCGGTGTTCATGGAAATATGTTCGAGTTCATCCGCAATTTTACACTTAATAGACAGCTTCAAGTCAGAATTAATAACCAAATATCTCAACCTAGGATGCTTGAAAATGGTCTTCCACAAGGGTCAGTTTTGAGTGTAACACTTTTCCTTATCGCAATGAATGACGTGGATAAGGATATTGCCTTACCTGTTACAGTAAGAAAATACGCGGATGTCATCATTGTTCTATGTAAAGGCAATAATCTGCTGAACACTCAAAAGTACATGCGAGAAGCTCTCGACAAACTCTCTGAATTTTCCCTGAAGTCAGGATTTAAATTCTCCACCAAAAAATCTGAATGTATCCTATTTTCAAGGAATAGGCACCATACGTTGCCGCATCTCTTACTGGGTTCCCATGTCCTACCTGCGGTTCGCTGTACTAAAATTCTAGGCCTATACTTTGATAACAAATTGAGCTGGAAACAACATATCCAGAAGCTGATTGACAACTGTATAAAACGGCGTAACATTCTCAAATATCTTAACAAAGAACATGGAAAACACTTATAGAGGAAATATAGGAGAGAGAGAGAGTGATTCAGCGGAGATTAATGAATATATCGATAGCAAATCAAAATGTTTCATATTTAAGTAACTTCAGTATTATGATTCAATGTTGAGAACGCCATTATGAGTAAAGAAAAATACGTTTACACATACGTATTTCATTTAGATTTTATTGTTTATGAAACGTTGCTGCAGAAAAACTTTGATTTCGCTGGTATTGAAATACATCATGGTTTAACTTGCTCTTTAATCACGTTTCAAAGTAACAGTAATACTACTACTACTACTACTACTACTACTACTACTACTACTACTACTACTATTACTACTACTACTACTACTACTACTACTACTACTACTACTACTACTACTACTACTACTACTACTAATTATTATTATTATTTTTATATTTTTATTGTATTATATTATTATAATATTATATTATTATTATTATTATTATTATTATTATTATTATTATTATTATTATTATTATTATTATTATTATTATAATCATCAAGTGTTGAATGGATCCCACTTGCACATGCCGGCAGAACCTGTGTTTGAAGCGCGCAATCCAGTCGCGTAAGTGGAGGGTGCTTGGCGAGCGCCTCACCTTTGCCCTTGCGCCACCTGCCCCTCGCCCCCAGCCCCCGCCCCGGAAGAGCAGGCGAGCGCGGAATTTGCTTACTCAGCTGTTGGGCCTCTCACTCGCTCCCGCTCTCAGGACGCGGCCCTTCCCGCCTTCTCCACGCCCCGCCCCCGCTCTCTGCCCGTCCATCTACCGTCTCCGCCTCTCTCGCGCCCGTACCTACGCCCCGCCGCCCCGCCACGCCTCCCCGCCACGCCTCTCGCCACGCCTCTGCCACGCCTCCCGCCACGCCCTCCCCTGCCACGCCCCCACCACGCCTCCACGCCTCCCCGTCACGCCTCCCCCACCACGCCTCCCCACCACGCTCCCCCGCCACGCCTCCTCCCCGCCACGCCCCCTCCCCGCCACGCCCCCCACCACGCCTCCCCACCACGCCCCCGCCACGCCTCCCCGCCACGCCTCCCCGCCACGCCTCCCCGCCACCGCCACACCGCCACACCTCCTCGACCCTCCCCGCAGCGCCCTCACACCCCCTCCCGCTCATTTCCTGCTCGCGCGTAGCAAGTGAGGTCCCGGCGACAACAGAGTAAGGATGTTGGTTGGCTGGTTGGTTGGTTAGTGATTCCTGGCGCGTCAACAGCTTAGGTCATTGGTCCCGTAAGTGTAGTACATGTTTTCTTTCTCGAGAGATGGCGGTGATCTCCCCCCGCTGGATGCTGAGATCCGGTGCCGACCTAGAGTCGGCTAGTGGGGTTTTCCCCACCAACGGGGCACAGCCCCACCCGGGACAAGCTGTAAGCTCCCGACCGATCTTCTGTCTATGTCCGACCCGTCTATCCGACCCGGTCTATGTGGAAGTGTCGTGCATGTTAGTGTAAGTGTGAGTGTGTGTAAGGGGAGAGGACAGGACAAGAAAGAGGAAGAAAAGATCGCGCGCGGTCCGTAGCCCATTTGCTAGGGTGCTGCTACGGCATTCGTCTGGTGTTGACTGGAAAAACTACGGAAATCTACCGATCAGGGCAGCCGGCTTCTAGAATTCTCCTCCAGACAGCGATTGAATTCGGTCTAGTCTATGTAGTGTCGAAAATCTTGCCACCGTCAGGATTAGAAAATTAAGACCTCCCGGTCAGAGGCGCTGCAGTGATATCAGTTGATTCCCTGAGCCACCGCTCCCGGTCGGAGGAAGAAGGGACGGAGTTTGCAGTGCCTGAAGGAGTGATCACGAAGACCGTGGATAAACGGAGGATTTGACACATTCGCAGCACGCTGACTGTACTCGCTATGAAGGATGGGACTGGCAAATCCTCTAATTACTCAAATGCTTTAAAATATGCCAAAAAAAGACTATTCGAAACTTTGGAATTTTCCTTTTTTTCAAAATTTTTAATTTATTTTCACATTGCCAAAAATAATTCTGACATCTTACACTAAAAAAGTCCTCCATCTTTGGAATCCAAGTAAACTATTCAAATCTTATGTACTCTTTTAAGCCTGTTACACTACACAAAATTACTACCAGGGTTTGGATGTCTTGATTACAGTGATAGTAACCCTACATTGTTTTTTTTATTTCTAAGATCCGAAGTATTTGGAAGAACACATATGTTGCTCTGAAACATCTGAAAACATTTGCACAATTTCAGTAACGAAACCGAAGAAAGCAAGAGTAGATATGGGTCTTAAGAAGTCGTTTTCTTGTGCGTGAATTTAACGATAAACGTGAACTCCTCCCTGTTTCTAGCATCGCTACATTCGCCTTCAGCCCCGGTGGGCGGCGTGGCAGCCACCAGACACGGCGTCCTCTGCCTCTCCAGCCACTGTGTTCTCTGCGTTGCCTCCTCACCCTCCGCAACCTCTCATCCTCGACCTCTGCGTCCCTCCCTCTCGCTCGCTCGCGCCCGCCCCGCCCGCGGTAATTACGCGCTCCAGACGAACAAAAGAAGACAATGGGGCGGAGCGCGCGCCGAAAACATCCCCAGGGCGGTCGCCGCCGCGCCGTCGACGCTAGCGCTGCCAGCGACCAACTCTGCAGCCTCGGCCGAGTCCACCGTGCCTTGCGTCGCGCTGCCACACAAGTATATAAAAGCCCGCAACTGTGTGTGTGTGTATGTGCGTATATATATATATATATATATATATATATATATATATATATATATATATATATATATATATATATATATATATATATGTGCAAAAATTAAATTGACCTTGCCGAGTCTGGAACTACCAATGTTTGCATTTGGTAGTCTGATTCGTATTCTGTAGTTCGTTATTGATAGTCATTGGCGGAGTTTTGAGTTTGTTTGATTTATTTAGAAGTTGAAAAAGCTGAAAAACATACACGTGGAATGTGATCAATACCTCACACATCCAGCAACTGAGACTTCAAATAATAAATTTTATCTCTGCACTGACGTAAAATCATTTGATATCATAATTACAATCGCTATCTATGGTTTCACTCTTACTGAGAGAATGAGATACAACTAGCTGAACGCTTACGATGTGATCGAACTAAAGGAGGAGCTGTAAACGTAATCTGCACTTTCAATATTTGGAAAATAGAAAACATAAAAAATACTGTTTCATCTCGTTCATCATTTATTTTTGAAGACTAATGAAATCAGGAAGGGTTGCACATTCTGGAGCCATACAATCACAGTTCACTGTGAACACAGATTTGAACATGTTTCTGAAAATGTAATTAAAATGTTTTGTGTATACCAAGATCTGTACATGTAGTAGAATGGAATTACGGTAAATCACCTTGACATAAAAACATAGGGCACCACATATAATGTGTAAATATTGATTTTTTTCTGAAATGGCACATGTGTCAGACGATTGGTGGTCATTGCTTTTACACCAGGTTGTCCATTTAAGAAAGGTACAATATACCTTTTTGAACCTTCCCTTATTTGGAAGTATAGCCACGTAAAAGTACATTGTACCATGGGTGGTCATAAACGAGCAGTTTAACGAAATCCAAGAAACAAAAAATTAACTATTTAATATTCTGTGAAACTTAAACTGAACTCTTGGCAACAAGTTTACTCATGCCCGGTTTTGGGCCAAATTAATGCTGTATGCCACAGTTTATGAAAACAATCACATCCAAGTTCGATTCCTGTTTGAACATTTTTTAATTTCTAAAAAACATCTTTTACTCACAGAGTGCCACTAGTATACATACTTTACGAATTACAAATCTTATTATATTAGCGGTATTTCGTATAATATTTTTATCATTAACTTAATTTTTAACCATTAATTCTCCTAATGCTTCTTTACATGAATACGAGCCCTAACAAGCCTGATAGCTTTGACTTATTTAGCCTGGTAATCACTTAAGCTCCTCTTTTAAGGGAAGAACTATCTAAATATTTTCATTCCTCAATCGGCAAATCTACATGTGAAAACACACCATCCCGGGCGCTCGGTCTGCCATC